>JAUJYT010000019.1:0-45965 GCA_033996565.1 Nanhermannia nana
GAAAATTTGTTCCAGCCCATCCCGTGGTTTATGATCTTTCTCATGAATGAAACTTGTGCTTATTTTTAGTCAACATTTCGATAAAAAAATTTCATTAAATTGAGTGGGTGACAAAATTTTTTATGGAAAATCGGACAGCATTTCTAGATTTTGATTTGAAATCTTTTGTACCGGTAGTTTAAATATTTGATATTATATAATATGTACAGCAATAGCAAGATTGCTGATAGATATTAAACGTAAATTGATTGAAGTTTTTGTAGATTTGAAAGAGATATTTTTGATAATTAAAATAATTATATAGTTAGCATTTGTCACTATCTTTTCTTGATTTGGTTTTAGATCTAAAACGAACTGTAATTTCATTTAATTCAAGTGTTCATATGTTGGTCTTATATAGGGAGGTTCCGTGTGTAATTACAATTATTTTACGCAAGTAAATTTCATGTAATTGCCGTAATATTACACTTAATGAAAGAAAATTACATTAAATTTGTAAAATTCTCGTAACTCCATCTCGATTTACTTACATGTTTTAATAAAAAAACAAAGTTAAAAAATTTTTACAAACACTGTTATAATAATAATAAATTATAAGCCAATATGAGACTAGTGCTTCAGTAGAACAGGTATTTTCAAAACACGGAATAATTCAATCAATAGTTTCCTGAATACACTCATTGAACACTTAATAACTACCCAGACTTTTCATTAATCAAAAAAAATTTAGTCAGATATATAATTATGACAATTATTCTTATATGTTTAGATTCAAAGAGTGATAATAATAGTGGTATTGAATTAATTGACATTTAAAGGCAATCAATATAAGAAAGTAAAGATTGCAGAATTAAAAATATGTTTACATAAATTTAGAAGTAATATTACACTCAAAAGTTTTTACACGAATAAGAGCAACCCTAGTGTTAACTTATTAGTCTCTCCACGAATGTTACAAAACACTGAGAAAAAGGTCATAAATGACAATAGCATAACAATTAAAATCATTGTAATCCAGAAGCTCAAATAGCTGGTGTAACCCACAAGTCTGGCAGAGGCTTAGAAACGCATTTTTTCAGGCCATTCATTAACTGTAAATTCTGACTCAAATTAAATAATGATCGCAGACTTTCACAGAATCAAGTTTTAGACAGCAATTAAGTTGCAAATAAACAATCTCTGTCTTATATTATGTGTGAGAAATTGTTCCATTTGAAATCTAATCAAGACTTTAATAGGTATCGAATTTCAAGTTTTTCTCAAATTAAATCTTCAGACTTTCTTCACAGCTATACATGAGTTCATTCTAATAAATTAGGATTTAATTGTTGTTTAAAAAGAGTGCATAGAAACGAATGAACTGAATATTTGTTTTATTCAAAATTAATTTAAATATTTAATTAGTTGTGTTCCTAACTAACAGTACATTTAAAGTTGGAGAGCACACACATTCCCAACCTGTTAAACAGCTATTGGAACCTAAAAATTTTAGTGATAAAAATGACGTATTCATAAGCGTTGCACATTTTTTACAACTTCTTATTGCCTGAACTGGAATTATAAACTCGAATACTTACATATTATGTTTTTAAATACGGGTACAACTGGGGTCACTCCGTTTTGTGAAGGTGTCTTACAGTCTTGTTTCAAAATGCAACCTAATTTTGTAAATATTTTTAAATTATTCAATAGTTTGTTTTTATCCGATTTATTTTTCCAATGCATTAATTATGTCCTCAATAACTAACGAGTACTACAAAAACAATTATATCTACTTTATGACAATTGTATTGTGTTTGCATAATTTCAAAAATAGCATTTTGTAGTTGATTTGAGTTCACTTAAGTATTAGCAGATGATAACTGAACTGACTTCAAAATAAATCCTGTTTTGTTAAATATAAATGCTTTAAATGTTGCAAAATACTTAACTTTATTTAACATAGACTTTTAAATAAAGCTTTAGTCTCATAACAATATGTTCACAATTCTTACCAAATTATGGTTAAATAGTTTGCATTGCTCGGGAAAGTGCTAAACTCTTAAGGCCCTTAAGTGTCTTAATTTAGTATTTAGATTATTAACTTATATTATTAATGATTGCTTACGTATTAGACATTAGATTTCATTTTTTAGAAGTTAAGTATCATTTTTTGTTAGATTATAAAATGAGTGTAACCAATATTATGCTGAACTTAATCTTCAAATGAATATATGAGCAATTTATATTATTTTAAAATTGTGTCAGACTGTGCGGTGTGATTGTGAAATAACGAAATAAAATTTTTGCAATAATTATTTGATCTTCCTTTAAAAAATTTTAAAAATTTTAATAGGCGAAATTAAAATTCATTTGATTCAATGTGATTTCCAATTATTTTTTCAAATGCCTCAAAGAATAAGTTTTACTTTTAAAAAATTAAAATTCATGATTTATGATAAAATAAATTTTGTTTATTATTATTAATTGTTTTGACTTTAATCATTAAAAATGGTTCTGCAAATCCTGTTAACACTTCGAGAATTTTTAATTCAAATCAGAAATATTCGTAGATTTATATCATATTCAATATTATGTTTAACAAAGAATAGATGTCTTAACATTGATTATATCTTACAATTTATATTATACATAATGCAGTAGTGAACACACTTATCCTCTTCATTGGTATATAAGATTAAAAGCAGTGAACAGCTATTAAGATTATTCACGTTTTACTAGTTTGAAGTTTTACTTCCTAATAGAATTCTAATAGACTACCGGAATATAAGATTTCAAGATCTTCTCTAAGATATGATTTTAATTCAAGATGAAGATTATAGCAATATATAGTTCAAAGTTTCTTATATGTGTAATAATTGGCATTTTGGATGATTAACACACAACATATAAAAATATAAATTAGTGTTTACTTCAAAAATCTATGTTCAACAACAAATTTAATTGGATTTTAATAATTTTTTAAGTATTTTTTATTTTTATTTAAAAAACATTAACTCAACCTTAATTATCAGATCACTTAAAGTTCTCAATTGGAACATCTCGTCTCGCATAACTTCAACTTACATAAACCCTGTTTACCTGCCCCTAAATAATCTTAACATATCAATGGAAAGACCAATTTGGTGATCCATTAAAATGTTATAATCTTCTAAAATTAGAAAAATATAATTAACCAAAACATATGAAACCTTTTCTAATGTTTATACTTGTTATCATTTATTGTAAACTTCATTATAAGAAATTTAATAAAAATTAGTTCATTAAAATTCAAAAGTTGCCAATATCTTAATTATTCTTAAACTAGATAAAATTTATTGCAATCAAAGTCTTTCTTCAATGTAAAATGGGTTAAATGTGTTTATCTGGATATTAAAGCAGAGTTTATGGCAGCTCAAGTTATTTGAGTTGTAATTATGTAAACCAAGTGTAGCTGTCATAATAAAGTCATAGTTGTCTTAATAACCATTCAAAGCTGAACTTCAAATATTACAATAATAATAGTCATTACCAAAAATGGTCAAATGTAATCAGTTCGAGTTCAGGGCTTTTGTATTAACAGTTGTGAAAATCATTACATTATTATTGAAAGTTTCAATCTTTAACTATTAAATTATGTTTTTTTATTTATTTAATAAATAGAAAAATTTGACCGGAGAGGTATTTCATATTTTTATTCAACAATAATACAGCAGACAATTATCTTTTGATCTGATTATTTTGAGAGACTATTTTTTGAGACTTAAAAATAACTTTTGTTATCAGTTATGAAGATAATAAAAATAATTTCAATTCTGCACATATTATAAAGAATGAAAGAATCTGAGAAACATTTAGCATAGTCTTGGAATTATGTCTATACAGCATTTTAATAATATATAAGTTTCCAATTACATAAATTATTTAAATTTAGATTTTTGATTAAATTTTAAAATAATAATCTATAGTATATTTTTAACATCTTACTAAATTATATAATTTATATGGTTTTATTTGCTTATATCAATAGTTTTGATCAAGTGCTCACTTAACCCCAAATGATAAGCTTAAATGACACCTCAATTTTTCAATTTTGATAAGTTTTTTGTTGTAAATAATAGTATTAAGAACATGTTGTCATATAAATATATACGGCATTGAAATTTGATAATGAGGTTAGTGTTAATGACCACCAAATGATGAAAAAATACATCCTTAAACATGACATTTTATTTTCTTAAGATGAAAAAATAACCCAATAATATTGAGACTCATTTTATTTGAATACTTATTAGTCGGTTTATTTTTTATGATTCCGGAAATAATAACACGCTTTTGGAAGATCAAAGGAATGCCTTTTATAAAGCTTATAAATTGCTAAATTTTGACCAAATTATGAACATATTACTGAACATTAAATACAATATTATCTTTAAAGTAGATATTGTTAAAAAGTTTCAAAAGTAATTTCAACTTAAATTGACGAAAAGTATTCACCCATTCAAATGTTAACTCAAAACAAAGTTTTAATTGACAAATATATAATGAATATCGATATCTTTTCATCATTTAAAAGTCTAATCATTTTGTTTAGGGAAATGAATACATTTTATCAAAAACTCTGATAACATCAATACCAGTCGCCACAATATAACTTGCAGTCTATTTCAATTATAACTCACAAGAATTACAAGTATTACTTTTGAATTGCTTTAATGAAATACAATTTCTCTGCACTGAATCCTATAAACGCGTCAACAATTTTTGATTACAATGTAAAAACTTGTATATCATCCCATTATTAAAGAATCCGGAAGATGAACAATGATTTGTGTCTACCTTGAAAGTGACACATTAACATCTAATAATACTAAATAGAAACAAACAAAGACAATCTGCTTCCCTGTTTCTACACCTATACTATATAATCTGATAGAGGAAGTGATTTTACAAACTTTCACTTTATTGTTTGAATAGTCTTTTATTTATGAGATTTGATGAATTATATTCCAAACAATTGCAATACAAAAATAAACTGATCATAATTTTTAATAAAACAGCTTTAGTTAAAACAGTTATAATAATAATTGTATAACTTATAGCCGTATCAAATTCAAGAAACAATAATTGTGAATAATAATAGTTAAAATCCTAAAATAGCAATAATGCATGGTATGCTTGGTATCCCACTGAGAATAAATTTAGTTTAAATACTAATATAGACGAATACCATTAACCTATAATTTGCATAAAAACCTTTTTGGTTGTATTCGATTTGCATATAAGCTTTATTACAAATATTAAGGGCTTCATAATGAAAGGTTATTAGACCAAAGTTATCAAATTGATAATTCTTAAACTATTTGCAAAGTGCAGTTGAGATAGCAATTGAATTGAGATTGCTATGTAATACCTGTAATACCTTATACGTATTGTGTAAAGCAATGTATTGAAATCATACGTCAAACATTGATAAATAACTTTAAGTATAAATATTTCACATAAGTATTGGAATTTCATTTCGCTTCAGTTGTTTTGAATAAAGAAATTGTTAAGGAAATAGTTTCGAATATTGTTATATAATCCATAGATTATTGTATTTGTAGAAAACATAGATAAAAGCTAACATCGATAGCAGAAATCAACTTAAACTATATTAAATTTGATTGAAAAATATTTTCACCTCATTTGGAGACCAAATCAACAAACTTATCCTTTAATCAAATGAACCACTAGTGTTGGCAAATAGTGTGTTGACATATAGCGGTTCAATATCTAGTTTCAAGTATTGAATATATCAATATCACATTGAACTGTCTCACTTGTTGACAATTCCTGCAAATGTTTAATATTAACAAAAGTTTTACTGCATTTCACATAAAAAACCACTTTTGACCATAACTTAGACCATAAGTTTAAAAAAACTTCGGACCAAAATTGAAAATCCAAAGAAAAATAAATAATACTGTTTGTATACAAGAACTACACAATTTGATTGAATATATGGCACGCCATTACCAGATGCCAGTTTGCCTCAAAAATTTTGCCCCAACTAAACAACTAAAAAGAAATGTTTGTATGTATGGGTATGAGAGGTCTTAGCAGTACAGCTAGAAAGCTGCAGCTAACTTGTTTCCTAAACGCCCAGCGGCTGAACGGGTTTATGAAACAAGTAGACATTTCATGCCGGAGCTGATCCCTCAATGAAATACTTCGCTCGCATCAGTCATTATAGTTGGTCCATTGTATAGCATTAGTATAGAAGTAGCCTCATCTTGACTTCATTATGCACTAACATTTGACACACCATAAGTTCATAAGAGTATAATTTTATTTACTTTGAAAGACAGGATGCATCAGTGTTTTCAAGATTTTGCTCTTCCTATTACTTATTCAACGTTGTGTCTATTTTCACTTTGAAAAATAATTTATTTTGTTATTCAATAAACATTAATATTAAGTTTGTATTTATTATTATTGCTCACAATGAGAACCTGTATTAAGTTTTGTGTTAGAGTTAGTTAAGTATTTGCTATTAACTAAACTTGAAAGTTGACCTGTTCTTCCTTTTGCATTCTTTAACCTCGAAAACATCAGAAGGTATACACACACACATATATATATATATATAATATATAATATATGATTATTGGGAAGGATCGGCGCACTGACACTTAAATGACCGCAATGTAATAGATTTAGATTCAGATCAGATTGAATTTAGAGTTATAAAACAACTTTTTTAGGACTAATTATCAAAGAAAATAGTTCTTAAAAGTCAGTCAATAGATAGGTGTCCTCTCGTTTTCATAATGAGTTATTGACCGATTTCTAAGTATACATTTTAAATAATATTTATTATAATTGATCACTCTGATGGAAATTTGTTATACCTTTACCATGACATGAGATTAATTTATGTGAAGTTTACGGAACTTTAATAAGTCCAATAAAATTTTAATATTACGGGTATTAAAAATATTTGAATAATTAATTTTCTTTGGTTTAATTTTTCTTTAAAAAAATATAATTTTAATCAATTCTAATGATTAATTACACGCGAATATCAATATTTCATTTAAAGCATATTAAATGTAAACTCTGTACAAATGACAAGTTTCTGTGGGTTTCTGGTGATTCTTCAACCATATAAGTTATATATATATATGAGTTATATATATAACTCATACTAGTAATACATTTTTTACACACTGATTGACTGGTCACAAATAACCCGCGGAAATTTTTCATTTGTAGAGTTCAGTTAAATATATTAAAATTTTTTATAAAGATAGAACTTAATAAGAGCGGAATCTTAAAGCATCTTAAAGTACCCAAAAATCTTAGAACAATGAACAAAGTAATAGTACAGTACAGGCCTTAATAAAGGCTATAATAAAGTTTGTGATTGTGAGTTGATTCTGACTATGAATGTAATCCTCTGAGCTTTTCCCACAGTCTTTTATATTTACATTTAATACAATCAGAATTAAATATAAGTTTGAATCGCATCAAAATTAGACATTTGAAACACAATTCTAAATGTGTATAATTGTCTTTTCAGATAGTCATGAAATTATTTTGTCTATAATTTTCTTTTCATATATTTTGTTGGCCTTTGAAAATGTAAATTCATATTTACATATAATACGAAGTTCTCTCAATACAAGTCTGTGTATAGTCTTTTCCATAATTGAATGAATAAGTTTTTAGTGGTTTAGTATAACTTAACTATGCTGAATATGAATAAAAAAATGAGTTGGATCAAATTTTTGAGCATAAGAGGTATCACTAGTTTACTCATTTAGTTTCACAGAAATAATACCTTAAATGCAGGGATGCGCAGGTCGACAATGCCAGAGGACTATTCTCCAAAATTTTTACCTTTGACAGCCAGTGGGAGATGATAGAGGTGGGGGTTATTTTAAAAAAGTCCTAATATTATTTTGATTTAAAATCTCTATGTATGAAAATCTGATGCTAAATAACATACCTCAGCCCATACATGCTATGCCCAAACATTTAGGAGCGTCTGTTTCTGGAATTCTTCTTTCAAAGGGGTTCAAAACTCATCGGTTTCTAAGACTAAATTTTCCGAAGTGTTTTGCAGCAAAAATCTTTTTAAAAATAATTTTCGTCACGAAAAAATTCTAAGGAATTTGCTTTATGAGTAACATTAAAAATCGATATTTTGTTTACTGTTTGTTTATTTGCAGGTAATTAAGAATAAATCAAATCTACAAACTTATTAAACATAAACATAACATTTTCCTCTGCCAACTCCCTAATAAGAGGAGATCTTATCTTTAGCCCAGAATTAGAGTGAGATTTTAACAGGTGGAGCCTGTGTTCATATGGGACAAATGCTACGGGCCTAGGGATTGCTCGAAAACAATGAATATGTGGCCGGTATATAGCAATCAAAGAAACACAGCGAGGCTGCAATTCGACCCCACGACCCTTCGATCACGAGTCCGGCACCTTTACTCACTGCACCACAATAACTACATTCTTATTAAACGTAAGAGTTTTAAATAAAAATTCAATTGTAATCGAAATCAAAGGCATGCATTACTAATTTTTGTCCTGAAACTCAAAGGAAGACCAAAGGTAAGCTTTTTGAGATACTGTAAATCTTGGGAGTGGGGACCGCTTCTTAGGCATAGCCCTATAGTGCATGTATTCTTGAGAACTGTTTGCGATTACTTGACTTTAGCTTTACTTTCGCTTTTGTTTCTAGGATTGATTTTCTTTTGATCCACAGCAGGGTCCTCTCAAACTATTGAGCTTCATGTCAAAGGGCACTATATATGGGCTATACCACTGCGCAACTTTGTTCAAATGGAGTTTTCACTAATAAATATTATGGCACAAGGTTTTAACGAAATATTGGCAACAATTCCATTCTATTTAATCAAACATTGGATTAAAATATAACTAAACTTTAATATTCACTGTTAACTTATGCAAATGTCTAATATGAATGTGTTTTAACTAAAATCACCTTTTTATCAGAGATTTTAAATTCTCTAAAACTTTTTGTTTTATTCGATTTCGACTTTTTAGATATCAATCAATCGAAGATTTTTGTGTAGATATCTTGTCTCGCGAGACGAGATAAAGTTTTGGTTAAATTTGAGATACGAGACGAGAAAACACCTGTTCCTATCTGTTGGCAGATTTTTTGCTACAATCCAAATGATTTTTAGTAAAAACTAATTGTTTAACTCTGCATAATCTCAAAGGTCTGTAGTGAGAAGATTAACATTTAAAGGAATGTAACTCACCTACGAGATTGTGCGAGACCATACGAGACACGAGACGAGACTTATAAAATTCAAAATTTTCATGTCTAATGTAGAATATAATTTGGGAATAATTTATTAAATCTTTGTTAAATATAATAATTTAATTGGAAGAAAATTCGAGTTTATTTTAACTATTAGTCAACTAATTGGTAAAAAAAATCAACAAATTATAAGTAAAATAAGTATTACAGTAAATATCGTTGTATTACTTGTAAATCAACAGAATATAGAAGTTTTTGAATATAAGAATTATTATTATTGAAAAATAACACCAATTTTAAGAATTACTGTTTGATATTTTCCGTAAGTTTTAAAATACATAAAATCTCATCAATTTATTTAAACGAAAACTAATAAAACTTTCAAAACTTCTTAAGAAACTCTTCGGCGGTGATTCTGGCCCTGGCATTGATGGCAAGTTTCATTTCATTAATTTCTTTATCGATTTCTTCCATAAAATGAATGATAAAGTCAATGATTTTGTATCTGTACATACTTTCGGTGTGAAAGTTAGTGATCAGGAAAGAGATATCGAACCCATTGTCGGGCGTATTGTGGACATCATTATTAACATTATTATTGAGAAGAGTCTTCCCGTGAGAGTCATGAGCGTTGACTGGTTTGCGGCGCAGTATAACGAAGTTGTCGGCCCTCATCATCATAAATCTGGTGAACTTATGCGCTAAGATATGTTCGATATCGTCCGCCTGCTTGATGGCTATCGATATTCGCACCGAATTAATACTCGACTCTATTAATACTTTTTCTTTCTCATTACGACTGATCACTACTGAGTTTAATATCAATTCTTTACTGCTCTTCACTTCGATTTCCGGCTTATTATGTCTTTCGACTACTTGCGAGTTGAAGTCTACCAAACATATGGCCGCCTCGAGTGTGCGCCGGACTGCTGACAGGTATGGACGCAATGTCGCTGACATCTTAACCGTTTACCGATTTTTTTAATTATTTTATTATTTTATTTATCTTTTAATCGTTTTATAGTCTTGAAAATGTCTTCTAAAACCATTCAATTATTAGTCAATATTTCTTCTAAATATTAGTTTATTTCCAAATAACAAATCAAATCAAATGTTTATTAAAACAAATGTTTTTAAATTTTAACAATTATTTAAATAAATCAAAAAATCAAATTATTTTTTGAGTGATTTAAAGATATTTTGCTGTAGAGAACACTCCCATAGAGTACAGGATATGATTATATGATATTATGTAAGCCATTCATCAATTATGTCCACAATTGTACCGGTTTTTGCACTAAATAGACATTTAATTATTTAATTGAACAAAATTTTAGATTAAAATGAGAAATAAAAAACTTTTTTCAATTTATTTGTTTGATATTAATAATTATTTATAAAACATATCATTATAATCATTATAATGATTATAATGAGAATAATTTCATTTTTTGAGAAAACGTTGTTTGTGTTCTATTTATTGCATTTTATTTAAGTGAACAATAAATACAATGAATTACTTTTAGTACTATTACATATATCTTTACCATTGGTTCAATTGAATTAAAAGGTTTTCGTTATAATCTAAACAAATATATTAATAAAAATAATAAGAAACACTGCAAAAACCATTTGAATCATATCTTTAAGTTCATAAAAAAGTTAAATTATTTTTGATTTATTAATAATTTAAGAAAGAAATGAACGCAAACATTGATTGCAACACAAGAAATGGTCCAAATGTTTCAATGGATCCAAAGAAAGATAGAGAAGAGGGAGAAATAGATGAAGAAGAAGAGGAAGAGAAGAATTTGTACTGCATTTGTCGCACGTCTGACACGAATCGCTTTATGATCGGATGCGACAAATGCTTGGAGTGGTTTCACGGGGACTGCATTTCCATCACTCAGGAGTACGCCAAACGAATCCAACAGTTCTATTGTCTCTTATGTCGAGACAAAGACTCGAGCTTACAGATTAAGTTCAAAGAGAGAAAAACTGTTAAGAAGAAAGACATCGATTCAAATATTTCTATAAACACTAATAATAGACAAAAATCAGTTACTTCTGTGACTAATAGTAATAATAATAACGATTCGGATATTGTTAACAAAGAGAGAGATCCCGACTATAACCCAATAGAGAAGAAAACAGTTAAAAACTATTTTATTTCTGACGACGAAGAAGACGACGATTATTACGACTCTGTCAATGACAGCAAACGCTTTAAAAGACATAATAAGGAGAAGAGTTCTACTAATCGGCGAAGAGGTCGACCCGTCAAAGAAAAAGAGGACAAACGGCGTAAGCCTTACAGATCGACCCCCAGATCAAGACATCGAAAGAAAGACGAGACAAATAAGAAGACACACAAAAAAAGTAAAGAGCATGTGGTTGAGGTTGAAATGGGTCCCAAACAGTGTTACGGACCCGCGTGTTTGAACGCAGCCCGAAAAGGGTCCAAGTATTGCAGCGACGAGTGCGGCATCAAATTGGCCACAAATCGAATCTATGAAATACTTCCGCATCGCATAAGACAATGGCAGAGCACTGCTTGTGATGCTGATGAAAGAAGTCATAAATCTCTTGAAGCCATTCGTAATGAACAACAAGAGGCGCGACGTATTCTCAATGAATTGGATACTAAACAAAAAGAACTCGAAATTCTGATTAATACCGGAAAATCAACACCACCTCTGACTGAAGAGGAATCAAATGAGGCCGAGAATGAAGCTGAAAGTGAATTAAGCATGTATTGCGTCACATGTGGTCATGAAATAAATCATAAACTGGTATTTTTTATTTTATTTTTTAAATTAACTACATTTTTAAAGCTTATAATAATATTTTAATCTTAACTCATTTGTGTCATTGAAAAGGCGCTCAAACACATGGAAAGGTGTTATAATAAGTACGAAAGTCAGACTTCTTTTGGATCTATATTTAAGACCAAAATAGAAGGACAAACAGTCTTTTGTGATGTCTTTAATCCTCAACAAAGAACTTATTGCAAACGGTAAACAAAACAGTCATTTGAATGCAATTGAATGAAACATTTGTACATTTTTGAACATTTTCTACTATAGGCTGAGAGTTCTCTGTCCCGAACATTCCAAAGATCCCAAAATAACAGATGACGAGGTGTGCGGTTGTCCTCTGGTGTCTCCGAGTTGTCCGTTCGAACACAACGGAAAGTTTTGCAGAGTTCTCAAAAAGAAATGTAATAAACATTACTGTTGGGAAAAACTAAGACGCGCTGAATTGGATGCCGAAAGAATTCAACAGTGGCTTAAACTCGACGATCTGTTTGAAAGAGAACAAAAGATACGATACTGTATGGCTAATAGACATGGGATTCTTGGACTTATGTTGCATCAGACTATTGTACACGACGATAATGAACCTCAACTTCAGTGAATCGCTTCAAATAAAACTATCTCTTAGAATACAGTCAGATGTGGCCAACTCTGAGCTCTCTCATCATTGAATCGGTTACATAATGATCGGCTTATACAGTAAAAAGTGTTGTATTAGTTATCAGTATCGGTTTGAATAATAAACTTTTTACAATTTTTAATGTTTAAAAATAAGACCTCATGAAAATGAACAATTAATTGATTCCATTGATTGTAGACTTAGCACATATTCTATTGTAACAGATATTAATGATAAGCTTTCCTTTCGATAAATTGTAAATACAGTAATTTGTTAATAAATTTAAACGTTTTAGACTTAGTGAAAAATATTTTATTGCATTAATAATCAGTGTAAAAATGGTTTCGATTTATATTTAATTTGCATAAAAGTTACAACAATTATAACTTATTCTTTAGATTTGATCCAAATTCAAATATGTAGTTATTTTACAATTATTATTAAATAAAAATTGTAAATCCTATTTAAATATAAAATACTTTTTAAGGCATTTGTTATGAAATGAGATCCAAATTTGAGCACGACTTTGAATTTTTAGCACTAATTGAGAGAATAATACAAAACAAGATTGAGATGAATGGCATCAAAACTGAATAAAATTATTGATTATAATACCCGTTAGTTATTCTGTCTGTTCGTCGACCAATATTTAGCACAACATCTCCTCTTTTAATTTTTTTAAACATATCTAACGCTTGGGAATGAGTTAACCCCTCAGTTGGCTGACCATTAATGTAGAAAATTTGATCGCCTGTTAATTGATAATAATTTGAAAGCAATAGTTATAAAACACAAGTAAGTAATAAAAAGCTTGCCCTCAAATAAGTTGCCGAACTGAGCCGCCTGTCCATTAGGATATATAGTCTTAACGAATATTCCCATTTGGCCTTTTGGGGAATCGCTGCCACCAACAATACTAAATCCCAATCCCTTACAATTGGGTCCTTTTTGATAAGCAATTTTATGAAGACTTAAGTTAGGCTGAGATCTGTCTGTTTTTGGTTTACGTGGCAGAGTGCAAATACCATTACTTATCTATTTAACAATTTTAGATTTCCATTAATTCAAACTTTTATAATTTAATTCAAACTAAAATGAGATTTTCATGATAATCAAACGCAGAAAAGTGTGTTTATAAAAATAAATTATTAAAAATAGTGCTTACAATTGTGCTTTGTTTGATGCTCTCTATAGAACTGGTGCCAGAACTGGGACGAGAGCTTCTATTGTTAGCAATTCGTGATAGAGTTGATAGCTTTTTCTGACTCGAATCCACGCTTGTATTCGATTCTTCATATATAGGAGTCGTAGAAATTGAAGGAACACTTGTTCTTTGAGGTGTTGTGGCTTTTGTATTAGTAATGGGCAAACTTTTTTTGCGCTGATTCAAAAGCCACGAAAAGGCACCAAAACTTTTCTTTTCGGCTGATAGTTTGGAAGAATATCTTGATTTTTGCATTTTCTCACTAATATTATTATTATTATTACTATTATTGGTATTATTATTAGTATTGTTGTTATTATTATTATTTGACTCGTATTTATTATTCATATTGAGATGCGTTGAAGTGATCACTCTATTAGGCATTTGAGAGCACTAAACGGTATTCAACCAACAAATTGCAAAAATAGGTTAATAAGTGTGACTATAGAACCCAATAATAGAAAATAAGGTTTAATTACCGGTCTCTGCTTCGCAACAATGATTTGCACGACTCTATCGCTACACCTTAAATGTCTTAAAGCATCTTCAAGTTGAAGACCTCTCAAAATTATGCCATTTATTGCCAGCACTTCATCGTCTTTATCGATGACTTTCGCCCTAATGTTCAAGAATTTGATAAATAAGAAAATTTTTGGAATTTTTCATCAAATACTAAACCAATGAAAACTAGTATCATATAATCGTAACTTTTTTGCTTAAATTCAACTTATGTGACAGTCAGACAAATGATACGGAACTCTATTATTGACAGTCTTGGAAACAGCTGTGAGACTCAAGGGGTTTATAAATTTTAAACATTTTCAAAATAAGCCTAATCTGTGTAAATATGAGCCTATTTTTGTGTTTGGCTTTTCTTTGGAAGTAAGCCTCAAATTCATGTGACACAAAACCGCTTCATTTGCAGCTTAAATGCTATGACAGTTGAACGCAAAGTTAAAGTTCAACTAAACATAAATCTTTGTTTAGGGCTCTGATCACAAGCTCGTGAGTATAGCAAAACATATTAATTATAAGTACTGGTAATAGAAATTGAGATATAATGCAGTCAATTAACTAAAAGAAAACTAATAAAAACAAATTACTTGGAATTGAGTCAACTCAAGAATTTATGATAACTATAAAAGTTATTGAAAGTCAAACCTTTTTATAAACCTGTTATTCGTCTAAAGCGGTCTAAAGTTTTATTAAATTATAAATACTTATCATATGACATAACTATACGCAAACATAAAGCGTGAGAAAGCAGAAGCTATCAATAAAACAAAAGCTTAAGTTACTTAATATGAGGACAAAAATTAATTGTAATCAATATTCTGCGCAAAGTTTAATACAGTATATCATATCATATCATAAGATTATATTATATTTATTCTATAATAGCATTGCAGTTATTATAAGAAAATCATATAAATAACATCTTTTGTTCATTTCAATATTAATTATGAAAAGTTGACGCAAATAATAGTGTTTCTAATTTATGACATTTTATCACATAATTAATGTTTGATTTTGTTTTACGTTTAATTTACAACAAATCTCATTTGTTTTTCTCATATTTGTTTAAAAGTTACACTTTTTTCAAATAACTTTCTCTCTAAAAGATTTACGATTCAAATAATACTTTGGAAGCATTGAAAACACTATTTTTTATTGTTTTTCTTATTTATGTAAAAATGTTTCTGTTTTTCAACAAACTTTATTTCATAACTTTTTTCGTCATAAAAACTTTTGTTTGCAATCAATAAACTGACAAAAGTTTTTGATGTTTTCAATTATGTGGACATAAAGTGATACGAGTTATGAAAACATTAATTGTTTTTTATAATAAATGCGATCAAAAGCTCAAAAACTTAATAATATAAAACACAACAGACCTATATGCGGGTCCACCGAACTCGAGGTCGGCCACAACATAACCCAAATAACCGTTTTTGTCGACTCTGCCCGTAATATAGATACCAAGTTCTCCCGAATCGTCTTTCTCTAACTCAACAGTTCTATAGTTACTGTACTTTTCCATTACTCGCACTTTTCATTACTTTCTCTTTATAAAGCACTTTATAAACAATACTTCAATAATTATTTACATTCAACACAAACTATTTCTATGACTTTTATTTATATTATAAAACAAATCAAATTAACAGAAGAGTATGTTTGATATGACTATCATTTTCAATAATGATTTCCATGAATTCCTTTTCTGTTATTATAAGGAAATAATTTCAATTTATTCAGTGATTGGACTTTTAAATGACTCATTTTCTTGACTAACCATTAGAGGCAATACTGTGCATATACTGTATAATATCAATAATACTGTATATCAATGAAACAAAGCAGACAAATGTGACGTTTATTTACTATAAGTTACAGTTCGTCCATATTTAACGTCACTATTTATTTACCAATTATTTTATTTGATAACTAAATAAATAACTCAAAGTTCAAAAAAACATTTGAGTGAACTTTGAAATTGAATTACACTTAAGTCTAATACATATTGGTATATAAATTAGTTTTTTTCGTTTCAAATCGTGTATTAAATAAATATTATATTATAAGACTTAATGCTATAATCAGTCAAAAACGTTTACAATTAATTCATTATTCATTAAACAAATATTTGTCCCCCTTTTCACATAAATCATACGACGTCTGACTTTTCCCCATATATTGCATTAATATTTACTTTCCTTTAAAATATACTGAAATTAATTAAACAAATAATCAATTTTTATAACTATCGCAGTGAGAAATCAAATGATTATTCAATTAATAATAATAATAAAACTAACACAGAATAAAATTGTAAAATAAATGACAATTATTAAAGATATGAATTAGTATTAGAGCTAAATATTGGAATTTGGCGCCGATTAGTGTGTTATGAACTGAGGGTGAAGACGATTGGTTGACAAGAAATACAACACATTCAACACATACAACACATACTGTAAGAGTCATTGGTAGTACTGATAGCACTGATAACATGCAAGTTATGTGTATTATATTGTAATTGATTTCTATTTTATTAATCTTATCACTCATTCGAGAATTGAAAATGACTTCAAATATTCATTTTGTTTGACAAACAATTATTTAAATATTAATACAAAATGGAATTCCTATTTAAATAGTATTAAACACTATGAAGAGGTCGACCAAAGCCTCAGTTGGAAAACAGGATATCAATCGTCTCTTCAGGTAATCAATGACTGGTTTTAATAATTATATGAAATCTATTTTAAACTACGATTAAATTGATATCAATATAAACGGTTCTGTTTTGTTGATTGACTTTCATTTCAATATGGATTCTATACATCACTTCTTTTCATATAATATTTGTTTTTATTATAATTATTCAAAAAATGGTTTATTTCCTTATTTTTAACAAAAACATTATTAACGTTTCATGTAATTGAAGGACAATTTTTTTGTTGATTAAAGCATTTGATTATTAGTCTAATTTTTATTAATCAGCAAAAGAAGTGTTAACTAATATTTAATTGAGATTTTGATTAAATAATGATTTATCGACAGAGACGTCGTTGGAATCGCTAATGAATTAGAGAACGTAGTATTGGATGCGAACTCGTTGACGCATATCTTCACAGATGTGGTCATTAATAGTCGGCAGCGTCTTAAAGACGAGTGCGAATCCATCTTATATTCAGCTCCGCTCGAATTTGGCCGAAAAACTGAAGAAATTCTTTGGAGAAGATGTTATCACGACGTCATGCAGTATTACAAGAGAAATAAAAAGGTTTATCATTCCTTTCAATTGAGCTTTTGTTGAATAAATGCTTTTATTTAATTATTATTATTGTTATTATTATTGCTCTGCTTTATCACAAATAGATTAAAATGATTTTTGTCTGTTCATTAATTTGCTTAATGAGAACAGACTGTGATGTTCTAACGTTGACTGTAATAAAAGTGTTTCATCAAATACTAATTAATGATAAGACACTATTTTCTTTATAGTTCTTAATTATCTTATTAAAGTTGGCATTCATTTATCACCCCACCCGACCGTCACTAATATTGGACAGACCTTTGATTTTTAATCAATTTTGAGCAAAATTATACCTAACATTAAAATTAGAGTTAAGCACACATTTAGTAAGTTTGTGGCTTTTATGTCAATAAATCAAAGCATTTGAGGAAAATTTAATTAAATTTTGATGAATATTTTTCACTCATTATTAGACTATTTAAAGGGATTATTACTTAAAAAAGAAACACTTAAAGCTATAAACTTTAAAACAAAAACTATAATTATATTTTTTGAATAATTTTTAAATAAAAGCTAAAATAATGGATAATAAAAATTTATAATTTTTAATCAATTGGTTAACTATAAGTAGTCTTTAAATAACTTTTTATTTAGATTTTAATGAAAGTGCTTTTGTTTATATTAACAGCGAATGCCATCTGAAGAAATCGTTTTATTGCAAATTCATTTGACGACAGGGTTTGGTCATTATTACAATTTACTTCTGGGCATTTCAAAACATTACGGCATCTCTTTGAAAAAGTTGATGCCATACATCACTCCCGAGGCCAATATCGATGATTTTGTAAATGCCAGAGAATCGCACAAAGAAGAAGTGTTGTCTTGGGCTCAGCTCATGATTCATCGCATTTTGATATATATGGGAGACTTAGCGCGATATCTCTATGATCTCGAAGTGAACGGCTATCGAGAACTCTCCATCAGGTTCTATGACGCGGCTCTCATCTGGAATTCAGACGTCGGAATGCCTTTTAATCAATTGGGAACTCTCTCAGAATCGAATAATTACGGTCTCGATTCTGTATATTATTATATGCGATGGTATTTGAAATCTATATTTAATTTAAATTGATTTACATATTCATTTATTGAGTGCTAATTTATTTTTACTATCATTCAAATTAGTCTCACTTGTGATAAGCCTTTCGATGGCACAGAAAACAATTTGAGGCGAGTTTTCGAAAATAATGAAAAGCATTGGAATGAGTTTGTGAAAGAAAAAAGCAGTGAAGAGAGCTTTAAAATAATAAAACGATCGATTTTGCTGTTTTTAAAACTTTGCAATCAATATTGGTTTATGAAATGCTCTGATAATGATTTCAACAAAAATGTTTTGCCTCTTCTACAAGAAGTTCTCTATTCATTTAAGGCTGCCTTCAATCTAAAGCCAAAGCTAACGACCGATCACTTGCCCACATATTTGACTTCAATGGCTACTTTTGAAATATCAGTCATTACACTAATGATTGTTAATCGTGTCCAAGATATGGATGATTTTCCGTCATCTCTACTCGAAAATGCAGTCATTTCGTCAATAGCAACGTTTTCTATCAATTTCATGATGTCTGTTGTGGTCTCATGTCATCAAAATTTGAGAAATAAATTGGGTTTCGATTCCTTCAAATTGAATGGAGTCTCAAATCTGAGTCAAGGAATGTCTAAAGAGAATACTCCAGAACTATCTCCTCGTAGAGCACTATCACGTTTACGCAGACGTAAAGCTGCCATCAATTATGATGATAAGAATGCTTTGAGTTTGGACGCAGACGATGATGACTCAGAGCTCAGTGAATTGGAAGAAACGGCTTTGAGTACAATCGATGCGCTCGAGATTGGTTCAGATTTAAGTGATGAAAGCGATTCCGATAATCTCGATATCACTATAATTAGTAGCGATGACGACAACTGTTCCCAAAACAAAGCTATAGAAGTGACAAACTTTGAACCCTCGCTATTGCCGGCCGAAGAATTGCTGGACTATATTCTTAATGATAGCTTTTTGCCTACAATTAAGATGTATTGCGATTGGCTTCGGTCTAATCCTAATCTATTGACTATGATCTCAAGTCAACTTCAAGTCTATTTTGAAGAGTTTATTAATTTTGTCAATACCTTAATAAGTATAGAGCAAAAGGTTTTACTATCGTTTTCTAATTTGTCTGAATTTAAGTGTTTTGATGCGAATTGGATTCAGAAATATCCGTTGGCTTCGGATCTGAGCCTTTCCAACATTAAATGCTTAAAACCTTCTTTTGACGGCATTTCTTTCAATAGTCAGCGAATATTAACTAATGTCGAAAAAGGATTTTTATGCATTGAATCAATTGTGGCGTTCAGTCATTTTCTGACTGATGTCAAGTGCTGTCCAAATGTCTACGGAATCGCTTACAACTCGAATGAAAAGCGTTTTTCATTTCATGGCTATTCTAATGGAACTCATCTTAGTTTCTATGACACAAACACTTGGTCTGACACTAATTCAATATTTCTTTCAAACAATTCTCAAACAATTAATAATATTGAACACGAAAATTCCGTTATTGAGAATACAGTCGACGAATCAAAACGTCAAAAGAAGTTTATGAGAAATATGGCTCATCTTTGGCTAAAAGTAAGTTTTTTCTTAAACTAAAACAATCTCTTAATTTTCATTAAATCTATTAAATAAACATAATTTAGGCTGAAGTAAATCAACTTGAAAAGGACGTGAGTTATTCACCTCAATTGCCGCCGTATATGGTCTTAGACTCGAGCACTTATTGCCAACATTTAAACTTTGTTAAAGAGTTGGCCTTTTCTAAAAGATTTATAATTGTCGTTCCGAGAATTGGTAATAAGTTTCCATTTTTTTTAATAATTTTATAAATATATTAAAATTAAATTTACACAAAGTGTTGGCCTCTTTGGATCAAATGAAAAAATCAAGTGTTAATGCCAGAGAAGCTATTCGTTGGCTCGAAGAAGAGCTACAACGCGGTAATAGAGTTATTAAATACCCGAAGGATTTCGAAAAATTGAATTTATCTCCAATCAAATATCCAAAACGGAAAGACAAGGAGGCGTGTGATTACTACGAACTGCTCGAATATTGCAATTATTTGAATAAAAATACTAAAACTGGTGAAAGAAAACAAGTTCACGGAATGCCTATGGTTTCACTTCTGACAGATTCGTTCAATAAATGGCCCGCAAATGCTGAGGCAGTCGCTAAGACTTCAGGTATTTTACAAATCTGACAATCTATCACTTATATTATAATTTATTTTATCGATTCTTTATATGAAGGCATTCATATCGAAACAGTTGAATCGTTTCTATCCAAATGGCAAAACTCTGTTAAAGCAATTACTTGAAAATGAAAGTTACTATTACTGGATCTAAATTTTGAAGAGTCGTCTCAATTGAGTCTTTTCATAAAAAGTGACTTGACTTTTATCAGTCAAATGTGGTAAAAGTGATCACTAATAAAGATTGCGCACGACTTCATAAAAGTTAATTACAGTATGAGATCAATAAAAAAAATCGCCGATTGATTGACTAAATCGCATCGGTTTTGTCGAAAAAATGATATCTGTTTGAAATCAGATTAATTAATTGTATTAATGTAAGTTTCAATTGATTCCTCTGTACGTTTTTTCCGATTGGATTTTCTTTTGTTTAATTGAGTTTTGCATCCAATAAAAACATTTTTGGTTCAACAGTCAAATACATAAATGAATTGTTGAAATGTTAATAATCGCAAACCAGATGTTGAAATAACTTAAGGCTATTTTCATACTTTAGTTTTATTCTCTGAAAAGCTTTCAGTGAGAATAAAGATTTACATTTAATGATTGCATTAATGAGATTTAATAGTACTTAAAAGTTAGGATTTCACAACTTATTGTAAGTGATAGCAATTGGAGGCGAGTTTATTAAATTTGATCGATATTTAGCAGTTCATATATCTGATGAATCTCTGCTCAGATATATATATATACAGTACAGTATATGATGCTGTATTATATTTAAGTTAAACCGAGTTATACATATAGGCATCATATAAGATATTGATATCATTTTTTATAATCTTCGACGCTTTTAAGACTAAATTTAGTGGGCTATCAGTTTTGTACAATTTCTCTTATAATCATTCTCTTCTGTATCGCAGGTAATTCTCAAGTATTATTAATACTGATTCACATTTTGATAAGTCTTAAGAATTCATAACAAATATGTTTTATGATGTATTGAAGTTGAGTTCATTTTTTATCACAAATAAGCCATTAAGTAATCTTTTTTATTATTTTACATTTTTTGAACAAATCTTTCGATTTATGTTTTAAGTTTCTTTAAATCATTATTACTTGTCATCAAAAAATATTTTAAAATTTGATAACTTCTTTCACAACAAAATTGCATCTTTTTTATAATATTTTTAACGATTCTGATCAATGAATATTTAATCATTTGACAAATTAATTAAGTTTTTGTGAACTTGTTTTAATATATGCATGAATTTGGATTAGAGTTCAGTTATTGAAATTCAGGTGAAAAATAAAATCTGAAGTAATTTTTGATTGATTTAAATTTGAGTGTTTCTTATTTATACTCAAGTAAAAGGTTCTGAACTGTTAATAACTTTTGAAAAACCCAAAAATAAGGCAGAAATCAAAGTATTGAACTGGTTGTAGAAAACAAACTAGTTTTGTAATATTTATCAATTTTATTATATTAAAAAGTTTTGTCGTATCATTTGTATTACCGGTTTATTGTTTTCATCAATTCTACGCGGCATTCAATTATATCTTCAGTTAAGTGCTTCAAAATTGGATTAAAATTTTAAAACCCTTTCTCACCCTTAGATTGAAAACATAATTACTGATGCATAACATAATTTGCAAATAAAGAAATGAGAATTTAAGTTATTTAATATATATTATTGTTCTAAATATGATAATTATGTCTTGAATTAGATATGATAGCAATTATAGTAATTTGAGTTTCAATTCATTTTGAATTCCCTTTCAATTCCCTTTGATATTCCCACTGATGGCCAAAGTTTAACATTTCGCACATTTCTCTTGACATTGCAATTATGTCGCTATAAAATTGAATTTATGTGATAATTGAGGGTTTCTTTTGAAAAAGTGAGCTCGAATTGGTTGGAAGGTTCGATTCGTTACCTTGGATACTTGGTTTTGTAATGCACTGGAGGTTTGTGTCAGAGATACAGTTGTAATAAGTTTCAGTGATCTCTTAACAAACACTCACTCTTTTGCCATTTTCTTTGAAATTCAGTGATGCGAATGCAATCCACACCAAATCCAACCCTACTGTGAGTGAGTCCCAAATGCTCTGAATAGATCGTAATGGGATTATACTAAAGAGGGCTACAAACAGGGCATAGTCTATATACTTAAGGATTGTTTTGGGGATCAGATCAATGTTCGAAAGAATTCAAATTAGTTATAAATATAGTATTTTATCTTAATTAAAAAAGTTGAGTCATATTTAGTTACTGTAGTGATAGCCTATGTTTACACAAATTTCAATGTAATATTGTATTTATTAAGTTATTTATTATAAGTAATGTGCAAACAGTCAGGTTAGCGGTAAGTTAGTGCTGAACTGATTTGATGATCATTTTTTAGTGTATATATGTGTATATATGTGTCTTGAGCTCTGCTCGTGTAAACTTACATTATAAGTACATTAGTGTATAAAAGAGAAAATAAATGGCAAAAAAGAGTCACATCATTGCTGACAAGTACAACCACACACTAAACTACACTTTTGGCGATCAATCGTTTTGATAGTCCAGCTCTCAATCTATGTCTCTCTCATTCTGTTTGATGGTTTCTCCCCATGCTATGGCATATCGTCTATCTATGTCTAGCCCTCTCCTGCTCTCTAACATTGATTCTCTCTTTCTTTCATTCTCTGTTATAGTCTACAGAATTGATGAGTTAGTGCGCAATTTCGCATTTCCCAAAAGTGCCGAACAGTGCCAATACTGAACGCTTCAGTAAATACATTCTATATATCACAAACATGATATCACAATAGAAACTAAACGTTTGAATGGCAGCCGCATGTCTTGTTGGCCGTTAGACTGGTATATATATATCAAATGCGAGCTGAGTATCATTTGATGTAATTATACTCACACGCGACCACATTTTTAATTATTAACTCTATGTTATATTCACCACTATCTCTGTGAGCCTAATGCGAGTCATTGAATCACCATTTTTTCATAATGTTTCATATGTTCATGTGTTGGTAGTTATGCTCCTAATGCTAGTATTCGTGTCATACCTATTCTCTATGCTATGCTCTATTGTTCTTTCTTTTCGCATCGCTGTACACGTGCTATCGTTTTCCTATCTCATAGAGTCATACAATCCATACTATATTATATATTTATATATTGAGTATATATTGTAGAGTACAGAGAGAGCAGAGGACGTGCACAATGTGCACAATTCGGTTTCATAGCACAAACACTGCCTTTTTAAGAGTTTGTTTTTTATCATTTCATGTCTCCGAAAAATATTTAAGTTCTCCTCCCTTTACGCGACGTGCCCTTTATTGACAGTATAGTGTTGTGCTGAACGCCCAGCTCTGATGCTATCACATACTCATCATAATTCGTGGCCATCCATAGAATTGGTCTGAGAGAGAAGAGAGAGAGAGAGAGAGAGAGAGAGAGAGAGAGAGACATACAGACAGACAGACAGAGAGAGAGAGTTGAAGAGTAAATAGTGTTGTGAGTGTTGTTGCACTTTATTGTAGCGCTCAAAACAGCACTGCTTGTTCTCGTCTCTGTCTCTCTAAATTTGTCTCTCACTCTCTGTCTGTGTGAGTCTGTGTGTGCCTCTCCTCATGCTATCTGACACTTTCAACTAATTTCGCATTAGGGAAAAATGGGAGCTTTGGCTGATCCTCATTTTGTAAGCCCTGTTGGTTGGTGTGTCTGCTACTCTACTACTCTTGCACACAGTGACTCTACTCTTATACGTTAGTAATACTCTCCTACAGCATTTGCTGCATTCTGTGTGTTTATTTTGATTACTCCGCTTATAGCAAAGAGGTTTTTATAACAAGCTATAGCTATGCATTCTCTAGATTGAAGAGACAGATAGTTTGGTTGAGTTTGAGTATGAGTTTGCCAAATGAGTATTAGAGCCAGCCTTGTATGCCTTGTATGCCTGTATGTCTTGTACGGCTGTATATAATGAGCCTAAGGCTAAACAAAAAGAGAAAGCCTCTTATATACATGGATGATATTATTAAGAGCCCATAGCATAGCACTAACTATAATCAGCCCCTTTTTTGCCCCATTTTCAGCCCTCTATACATATATCGTGAAAACAGAAGAAAGACTAGAGTTCACTCAAAGAGAGGTTTCAGCGATACCTCAGATCCAGCCCTTATTTTCTTTAAGATCGAACCTTACATAACATTTGTCCAACACATCCAACACATACTGAAGTACTCGTCAAAGGCAACATCAACGGTATAATAATCTGCTTTAGGCGTCAACTTCTTATGCCCTTTGCATGGTATGAATGGCATCAATGCTTTCTATTGGGTTAGAGATGTTCACCATTTGTTACTCAATTTTTTTGGTGATTCGCACCAAATGGTAGAAAATTGTGTAAAAGTTATATAAAATTGTATTAAAATGCTATGAATTGACAATTCGCTAATGAATACCATTTGACTTATTATAGAAATACAAAACATAGACTCCTGTCATCATCTCTTTAATAGTGTCCAAAAGTGTCTGTCATTTACGAGCATTAATTTGATGACTATTTTTACTTTAGATCTAATGATTTTTTGCACTCAAACTTTTTATCGTTAAGTAATATTGTGTTGAAATACAATACTTAAAACTTAATGGAAGTCAATCCGAAATAATTTCTTTTATAACAAGTTTGAGTCAAAAAAAAATTAAGATATATTAAGATATAGTTAATTGTCTCAATAATAGCCATAATTAAAGCGATAATTATTAATAGTCTTTATTTGTTTCAAAAATAATTGTATTAATTAATAATTAAAAATATTCAAAAACTTATTAGGAGTGCATTCGATTGGGTGAGGACTGTCTCTAACCCTAACTCTAAGCCAACATTAACATTAACACAAGACTAAGACATCTTTTCTTTGCCATTGAAAATGTCTAAAAAGGGAATGTAATGTCCGATCGGTGAACAGATCTAAAACTCTTGGAATTGAGCTCATCTTCGCTCAGAGCTGTGCTGCAGATGAGAAACACTGTTTTGTCGGTGACTCTGATTCATTGCTGTTCTAAACTTCTCTTTAGCTTAAGTTCCGACCAAAGGAGGGGTTTTGCGCACAAATTGCTTGTGATTGGCTGAATATGATGGAAGTCACGTTACTCGATCACGTTATCGCTCAGAATAGTATGTCTTCGATAGAGAATTAGAGAGAAAGAGAGAGATAGAGAGGGAAAGAAAGAGAACACTGAAGGCATTGAAGGGAACGTTGAATTAACTCAATCTGTGCATACATTGCATACATAGAGAGTGTACACTATTTTGCGGATATGGTCTTCCCTTAACTGAACCCAATGTTGTTCTCAACTGTTCTCAACCAAAAGTGAAAAAAGTAGAGACAGAAACACAAACGACAGAAACGACAGTATTTTGTCTAAAAGTGTCTCCAAGTGGTGGTGTGTCTGACCTTTATATCACTTTTTAGCATTGGTTGGCCATCGAGTGTCACCTCAACAGTCACCTCAACTCTGCTCAACACAGACTACTTTCATAAGTGACTCAAAGTATGTTTTAAGTGAACCGATGTTTAGTACTATTAATGGTATAATAGTATTAATATTACTAAAGAAAAGCTCAACATCTCATACATATTGAGAGCATTAATGTTATGATTGTTGACTCATAATTAGTATTGACTTCTGTTCCAGTTCGAGATTTATCAGTAATTAAGGCATTTTCTCAACTCGTGTAATGTGTTGTTCGCTTACATATTAATACCTTTAACACAACTTATTATTTATTTGAAGCAATTTATTAATTGAGGACTCATTACATTGATTAGAATGTATCCCAATCGACATCCGGTATGAACTTTTTCCATACTATTTATCAAATATTTTTACTTGTATTTCAAGTGATAGTCAAAGAGTGCTTTCTATTGTTTAAACACATTTACCATTCAGTCACAGACCGAACAGACCTCTCGCTCAGAGTTGACACAAATCTCAGGTATTTATATGATATGCCTTACAGTCAACTTCTACTTAACCTAAGGATCTGCAGAGGGCTTGCATTTGAACTGTTTTCAAATTCATTCAATTGACTGCCAATCAGTTGTGTTATAAACAGAGCAAAGCTTTGGTTATTTTGTTTTAAAGTACTTTTTGTTATTATACGGATTAATATTGAAATTCAAACCAATCATAATCAATAAGTTCTAATGCATTGCAATGTTGTTTAGAATTGTATACATTATTAGAGCTGTACTCAGAAGTGTATCACATGTCTGCCCCACCCCAGTCACGCCCCCAATGGTTAAATATGTGCTGCACCACAAAAGTAAACCATTATTGAAACACTGATGACCACTAAAAGACATTTGCTGTTAAGAATATGTATCATTTGGTGTCCTCTCTATTCTCACCTTTGCTTACACTACGACTCCTTCTCCTAATAGCGGAACGTAATTAATGGATATAAAGTCATATTATTCGCTGTTTTTGATAATAGTGTTAATCATAAGATTATATTTTTTATACCAAATGAGGTCATTATATGAAGATTTAAATGATAAAAATGATTTACTTTTAATTAGTATGAAATCAATATATAAGAGGCATTAGATTTGTGTTTGTATAACATATGAGAGCATTATATGCCAGTACAGGACCAGTACAAGTAAAAAATGGGATACTTTTTGAGCCCATTGTATGACAGCATTAATGTATGGACTGTATGCAGCACTTGATTGAGTCGAGTGTTAGACCGGCTTTTGCTAAACAGAAATAAACCGTTCCTTTTATGCCATCAATACCTGTGCTCCCTATGCCTGATATACCTGTGTCTGGACCTTCCCATAAAACCAAATGTTTTTCCCAATAAATGGCCCGCAGTTTGAAAAGCACTGTATATTCAGTGAATGCAAACTCAATAATAATAGTTCTCTATATAGTTATGACGTCATAGAGAGTACTACTGTTTGGTTTCAATATTTGTTTACTTTATGGGTCGACTCAAACGATTAATAATTGATCGAAATTTAATTATTAATGAAAGCATTACAACAATACTAATGAGAATTTAATTGCACAACAATTCAAACAAAATGTGTCTTTCTCTCAAATATTGTTATCAACACTAAAGTAGTAAAAGTTTTTAAATCTTTTTGGGTCTCGTTGTCGACTCACTTCAGTCGAGAATGTTTTTCAACTTTTTGATTAATTTTTTTAATATAAATATTTAGTTTAAATATTGATACCATTTATGCTATATTTTTAAAGTAATTAAAAAATAGATTACTAATGTTGAGCGATAGTCAAGTATTTGGAATATTAGACTCAGAAACCAAACATTGAGTCATTGTTTCCTTTACCTAGTAATCAGAGTTCGAAAGCGAAGGTGGGGTGAGCTTTCTCTAAATCAAGAGGGGGTCAAAACTCGGAGGATTTATAAGAATTATTTTACAAAATCTATTTCCCAAAAAAATTTTTAAAAACTAATTCGGACCAATTTTTAATTCATTTTTTTTGTCAAAAAAACATGACAGCGGGAAAACTCACCGTTTTCTACGACAATATTTTGAAAAATATGCTCTCGCGTCAAAAGTTTTTCAAAGATTAATTTTGCGCTAAAATTTTCAATGCATTATTATCGATAAATAACACGAAAAATGAATTCATTTTTAAAAATAAAATTTGAAAAAATCAAAGAGGGGACCAAGGTATGCTTTTTCAAAACCTCAAAATCTTGGGGGGTGTACACCCTACCTACACCCTACTCTTGGCGAGCCCTCATTGATAGACTTGTGAATTAATACCACTTTAATACTCATATCTGCAGAACCAGTTATTGTACTGATAGTCATAACTAGAGCTGTGAATTATATTTATTTATTACGACCCATTATTTTATATTATATTTACTAATTACTAAAAGGTGCTATAAAGTACTCAAATATTTACCTTTAGCTGTCCGACACCACTTCCCTTAGACAGTGAATAACTAGAGAACAAAATATGTAAATTCTACTGATTTAATTTTTAATCATTTGTTCGTGAGATGCCATCTGTATAACTGTTTTCTATATTGTATACATATTGCATATGAATGATAGCAAACTCAAAATGTGATATTATATGTATATAGTTATACACTTGATAGCTTTAGATCCAGTAATGATTATTGCATCAAAGCTGGAAACAGACAGAAGGGATTATATGATTTATTTAGTTATTATATAGATTTCCTATTTTAAGAAAAAACTAGAATTTGTACCCGAAATATTTAAATTTTAAGTTAATGTTTATATTATATTCGCATATATTTAGTTAAACTCGAATTATTTCTTTAAAATTGATTTTTATAAAAACCCCTCAAATACTGTATTTATTAAAGTTCGTCAAATGAATCACTTTTTAAGTGATTCGAATGCATGCAGAAGTTTAGGGCATTATCCCTAACCGACAGATATATACGATTTTCACAGCTCTAGTTATAACCCATAACCCCATCACAGATATCTTTATTGACAGAACAATTGATATAAAAGCTCATAAAATACATACTTATCTGTTATAATAAAAATATAAAAATAATACAATAATCGCATACAAGAAATCATAATAAAGCATAAATTGAATAAGAAATCAATTATTATTAATGTTAAGTTAGAGTAAAATCAATTTTGCAACTTTTCTGACTTTAAATTAATTTAAAATACATTTCACAAATTCCATAGTTTGACAGTAAGATAAAAACAAATTTTCTGTTACTTTTTTGAAATTCTTACTCAGAATATCAATAAATTACTTTTTTTCGTATTATTGAAAGTCAATCGACTGTTTGAAGAATGATTTGTAAAATACTCTTATTATTCATGTCTAGAACTTATTGATTGCAATCAAATAAATAGTGATTTAAATATTATTGATCTCAATGTTTCTACATCTCAATGTAGAATAAAACCAAATTGAAAATAATTAGATTTAAAACTAATTATTAATGGATATGATGTTAATTAGAGGCCAATTCATCGATTACTTATTAACTTTAAATCAAAGATTCTATGAATTGCTTTAAAAGAACCTCAAAATAGTTAATTATTGAGATAAAAACCATTTATTAACCGACAGATATTGTCGATAACCACTTAACCGAACACTAAGTTTTTTTTTATAATTTATAAGACTTAAGTCATTAGTTTTCCTAAACTCTAAAAAAGTTGAGAAACTTGAAGTCTCTTAAGAAAATATAAAAAAATTCTAAGTACTAGTTCTTAAACATTTTCGTTACAATAATTATAACTTTTTAATAGAAGTCTTTTTATTCCAAAGTTTATTAAGTTTATGGGTGAGCCTAAGTTTAAGATAAATTTAAATTTATTTTAATTTATTGTTTGACATCTTGTTGTTAATTCTCTTATTCGCAAAAATAGTTTGAAAACTCATTAATTTTATGATAATCTTTGAAAATCTTTAATTTGTAAATTTTGCAAATCGTTTAAAATAGTGGCTCAACTGTAAGATTGCTATTCATGAGTAAATCAAATTCATAGCAATGATAAATCGAGATTTTCACTCAACAGACTTAATGAAAATTTGCTCTTTTATTCTTAATTAGATTATATCGTACTTTGCATTAAACAATAACTAATTCATTCAAAATTCGAGTCAATCAAATACAAGTACGCCTTCTTTACATTCAAACCACACTTAATAACTTTGAATTTGTTGTGAATAATTTTGTAATTAGTGATGAACATGAGCTCAAATTTTATGCTTTCATAAAAATCATTCTGTCATAAAAAGTGTTCAATAATTTGTTTTTGAGAATAAACTCAAATCTGAAATCCTTTCTTTTTCTCTTTCAATAATATAATAATTGATTTAATTATCCAAATATTTAATAGTATTAGTTGAAAACAATACCTGAATTAGAAATAATGATTTGATTTATCTATTAATTTATTTGATATAATCTAATAAATAAAATTTAAAAATAATGAAAAATAGAATCATATACTGTATCAACTGTATTAATTGTAAACTACAATAAATAGTTTAGTAGTTAAATCAATTATTATTATATAATTTTAAGTTTTAAACTTATAAATACAAATTCGTGCAAAATGTGCAAAATTCGTGTAAACGAAATTTGATGAAACGGTAATAATCGAAATTCGAGCTCAACTTTAGGATTTTCATTCGGTTGCATAAATCATATTCAGTGACAAGTGATGTACTTTATAATAAAGCATTACTTTATTAACTTTAAAAGTTATAATGTTTTATAATCAAAGCGCGGTCTATGACTATCAATACTTGTAATTATAAATGTTGAAAAATTTTTATTAATACAAATTCATAATATATTAATTTATATCTAGAAATAATAATTTTTAATGAATGATAAAAGTTTAATGAACTCATTGAAATGATTAATTTGTTAACAATATAATATCGTTGATTAGGGTCCTCCACAACCGGGACAGCCGTTCAAATTTACAGTAACAGAATCATGTGATCGTATTAAAGAAGAGTTCAACTTTTTACAAGCCCAGTATCACAGGTAAGCATCAATCTTAAACAAAAGTTTTTTAAGATAAACTTTGTTCAAAATGATTTATTTTTGTCATAATTAATATAACAATAAATAATTGATGTTTTATTGTTAAAACTGGAATAACCGATAGATCATGATTTGTGTTGAACAGCTATATCGCATAGTTTTATCATTTAAGTCCCATTATATTGTTGCCGATGAAATTGGCTTATTATCCACTTTAAAAAGTTAAATAAGTGTGTGGTTGTGGTTGTGCGTCATTAATATTAGCCATTCTTAAGTATTCCGGTCTTACAATACAATCCGGTCTTTAAATATAAGCTATGCGCTGCTGTCTAAACTCTAGTCTATCAAAAATTTTATATATGGTTTAAAATCCAATTCAATAGTAAATAAGATATAAATTTCTCATTTTAAATCTTTTTTTTTGGCTCCTTTTGTAGTTTGAAATTAGAATTAGAAAAACTGGCGACAGAAAAGACAGAAATGCAAAGACACTACGTTATGGTGAGTTTGCTTCACATTTTTGACTCTAATGGAATTTAAATAACTTAAAAGATTATTACAATTAATTTTCTTTTTTCGCATAGTATTATGAAATGTCGTACGGATTAAACGTTGAAATGCATAAACAAGTAAACCTTTTTTCATTAGTTAAATAAATCATTTTTATGCGCAAAACGAGTTATAATAAAAAACAAACTTAACTCCAATTTTCAAGAGTTATGTAATGTCTGGCTTTTAGAATATTTTCTGTTTGGTTCAAGTGTTAAGAAAATAATAGTAATACAGTGCTTAACATTTATATATTCGAACGCATCTATTTTTACAGACGGTCCAAAAGTCAGTCAACAAAAAATAATTTAAAATCTCAAAGTTTTATTTTGGAGTAATTTTTATACAATAATGTCTGAATTGTATTACAAATATAAGTTAATTATAACCTTATTTAAATGTTGAATTACCTAAATTTACATTTTTACTTGCATATTATTAAAACGTCAGATTAAAAATAGTTTTGTTAAAGACCAAATTTGAGGGCCTCTTTAGAAGAGAGATGTGTTGGACCAATATTTAAATGTTAAACACTGTAACAAAATAACTGATGTCTGTTGAAAAAGTGAGTTCAAACTGTAGTAATGGTATAACGAATTCTTTATTCTTTTGGATAAAAAGGATGTACATGTTTACCACTATTATCATAAAGTGCATCATTCACGCAAACCAGCATAATATACAGTATATGATGACGACAATGATGATGATGATTATGTTGATTATGATGATTCTCTAGAAGCACAAGAGAAGGTGGTTCTGCGTGCTTAGCAGACTTTGATGGCTATTATTATTATTATTATTATTATTAAAGTTTGAATCTGAAGCCAGTCGTCACGATTCTGGGGTTTATTACTCTAACTGATTAAAAGGCGCACTCATTCACTCATTTCTAAAGAAAAGTGTAAGACTGTAAGAGTGCGAGTGTGTGTACCGCTTAAATTAGCCAAAACTTGATTTTTAAAATTTTCTCTTTTTCCTGATTTAAGCATAATATCTATAATACATCAATAATGCCTTTCCGTGTTTCGGAGCCATTAGTTTAGTTGAGATAACTTACAAAAGGATTATATTATTTTTTAACTGCTTATAATATAATAATGCAGTTGTGCTTTGCATTTAAGTGCTGTCATAGCTGTGATGACAACATATTTAGAGCAAATTTATTTGATTTGCTTTAAATGCATAATATTTATGCAAACAATAATAAAATAGATATTAGATTTGGAGAATCACCTTGTGCTTTTATAACACAAGAACTTGTGAAGACTAGAGAGTGTCACTTAAAATTGTTATACAATCAAAACACAATTTTGATGCGCTTGACTTATTTGCCATAACTAGCTATAAAAGTGATTATGGCATCACTACTTCACTACTTTACTACTTTACTACTTTAAGTTGAATAATTTTTGATGGCTTTGATGGCGTGATTTCACAATAATTTCCTTACACACCAACCAAACCGTTTCAACTTGTTATTAATGCATGAATGCTCGCTCTCTAATGTACATTAGTGTGTGGGTGACTCTCAATTATTAGCATAAAGAACTGTTGGTAATGTTTACGCATTTCGCATCTAATTCACACTGTTTGGCGTAGAGATTGTCTGATGGCAACCAATGCTACACCAGTGCTACGCTACAAACTGTGTGCGACTTTTGTCATTTTAATATCTGATCGTGTTTTCCAATCATCTATTCAATGATTGAACATTGATTTTGTCATATCTTACGTAATGGATTCCTGTCATTAAAATTTGATAATTAGACTACCGTATAATCATTAGCACTAACATTATATACTCATATGCTCTAAGTTATCACTGGACTCTATTCATTTCAAATAAGAGCTATTTTAGGATTTTCTCTTCAATATATTGAATTTCAAACACTTTTAAGGAATATCTTCTGAATTCATTTATGAGGAGATCAAAAAAATTCGAAATCAAAATTTAAATATTTATTTCTATGTCGAAATCGATTTGAATGCATTTGAGTTTATTTCATGCTATTATATGCAATGTTTGATTTTATTAACTTTGCATTTGAGTAACGTTTGATGTCAATACTCAATTAGTAATTAATATTAAATTATATCTCTTTAAGACTCTACCGAAAGGAAAGAAAGAGATATAATTTGAAAATGTGGGCTAATTATGTATTATTATATGACATATAATTATTTGAATAATAAAAGTTGTTTTCATAATTTATTTCTCTTAATGAAAAGTTGACGTAAAGCTTATGCAGTGAAATGAATGGAGATTTCATGTTGAGATTTGAGACTTTGCACGACTGTTCTTCTTGTTCATCGATTTAGTTGTCTTTTTCATTCTTTTTTTTTAATGCGCTGCTATTCTTCATGCAAATTGGTTTTAGGCTTAGCTGACGATTTGCATTACTTTTATGTAAATTCATGAAAGCTTTGCACAAGTTATCCTCTCATGCAATAAAGTTAGAATTGGAAACGCCGGCAAATGTTACAGCATATAAATGTTCGAACAATAGCTCGAAAGCATAATTGAAAGCCAGCTCAATGAGAAGACACTTAAAGATTAAATTTATTAATAGAATTATGAAAATGAAGATAAAATAATATGAGATGACCGATGATAATGTGAAAGTGTGCATTATTTTGATTGTTAGTTTATTGTAAAGGACAGTGACTACTAGAAGGATAAAATAGTGTAAAAACAAGAGGAAGCAATTCCGTCACGAATCGATAAATACTGTACTTTTTACGCTCTCTGCTTTCGTCGCATTACTGGTACGCTTCTATGATTTCCCATAGCAGGCAACCAAATAAAAAAATCCATTCAAAAAAGCACTCGCACTCTGTAGCAAAGTATTATTTTGTCTGAAAAGAGACTACAACTGGAGGGGAGAGAGACCGAGTATAAAAGGAGAGGTGAACGCAGTGCACGCTATGTACATACATAGTCAACTTTTTCTTGCGTAATACAAAGTTTTTATAGTTGGCCTCCTCCTGCTTTTCCATTATTGCACTTGTATTCCATACATCATCATCATTGAAGTGCTGAATATAGTGTTTAAATCTTGTATTCATATAAGCAACCAATCAGCCAAAAGTGTTAACTAAAGATAACGATAACTTTTTTTATTACATCATGTTATTTAATCCCTTTTTACTAAAGACTAGGTTTGAACTCATTTCATCTTTATTTCTTATTTTCAATGCGTTTTTATTTTCCACATAAAGAGATGCATTACATAATAATATAAATAAATTCTCACTTTAAACATTTTAGACTTTTTTCATTTTTCATAGAAATGTCTTAATTATGTCAAAACAATTTAAGTTTTAGTAACTTATTAAAAGTCAATTATAATATCTATAGAAATATAACTAACTATTGAATACAATATTGCTTATGTCTAAATCTCTTATAAGTTGATTCGATTTATTTATTTTTAGACTGAAATAGCGAAAAGATTGAATGCCATAATCGCTCAAATATTGCCATATCTTCAACAAGAGGTATGTAATTAATAATATAAAGAGTACTAAGTTTTAGAGTCCAGAAAGCAGTAAAGCTTTAACAATGTTAAGCTGGATGTAAATACAAATCATTTATTCGAATATTAGACGCACCAGTGAATCGTGAAATATTATCGGTATATTTAATACCTAAGGTTGAGCCGTGTCTAGTGTTTGCTTCATTAGTGGTATGTTAGCGAGTTTCAAATCAAACAAGTTTGACGTGAAAAAAAACTAAACAAATGAGTTTTGAAAAGCAAACAAGTTTTGCTCAATTTATGTCCAAATAAAAATGATGTGAGACTTCTTTTGAGAGTTTTATCTAAATATGAGCACTTTTTTAGAGCTTCTGCTTATCATATAATCATATTTATACAATGCGAGTACAGTCGACTTACTATAAAGCACTATTCGTTTCCTTAAATTATTTAATTATATCTTTGAAGCAATCGGCATATCATTTAACTATTTCTCTAATTTATATTAAGTACAATAATTTGAGCTCACTCTCAATGTGAAAATTATTTGCCTTCCAGTGTCTGTCTATGGTTATGTTGCGAAGAGAGCTTTTTGATAGGATGTACTAAAAAGTAAAATAAGATGAATTGAGGTGTTATGTGCGCTCTCATATTGAGATTCCCATTTGTGCGTGTCTTTATCTGGTTTTAATAGTAGCGTAGCTTCACTTTAGAGAAAAAAATATTATGATCTCTAATTATCTTCAGCCTTGGGCTCGCAATTAAGCACGAACATTGGGTTGTGAGAAATAAAAAACCAGTTTTGTTTTGTTGAACTTGTCTGCAAACTGTAGATCAAGATAATTATTATATATACTGCGGGATTTCAAGTCGGCGGGAGTAATCTCCCCCACACGCAACACAACGCAACATTAATTTTAACGAAAAAACCTTCACATGTTAGTTACCCTCTGCGCTGTAGGCGATTAAACGTTAAGAAGTTTGAAATACAATTTTGTTGTAATGAATTACACACGCAGTGTCAGGTTTCCCCTTCACTATTGTGGGGCATATAATTAGCATAACGATTATGTGCAAAAATACAACAGACACTGATATATTTAAAACTAACTCTATTTAATATCGCACTATAACTGTTATTTTTGGCATTAACTAAATTACCAGAGAAGCCACTAACTTATAAATTAGACAATTATTTATTGATTAATAATAGCTTTATTTTTTAAAAACACGATCCTTTTGAATAAATTTGAAAACATTATACCGATTCAAAATGTTTCATATAAATGGCAATGGTGTCATACAATAATATTTAGTTAACGCACTCTGAAAAGTACTGCATTATGACAGTTAGTGAAATAATTTCAATATTCAATACCTGTTCTATCACTGAGCAAACCTTAATTTAATAATTGCTGTCTTTATGTTTGACGAATAAATGTTTTATCAATATTTAGATTATTATTTGTTAGTAATAACTTATTTAATTTAATTTGACATTTGATCTCATATTAATTCTGAATTATAACTGCAGCACCAGCAGCAAGTGGCGAATGCGGTCGAACGGGCAAAACAAGTTACTATGACTGAATTAAATGCCATAATTGGGGTATGTTTTCTACTTAATATTAATTATTCAAATCTCTTTTCAAGTCTTTCAATAATAACAGTGATAATTATATTTTAAATTTAATGTATTATTATTTTAATGCGTAAGTGAAGCCATATTTAAATTCTGGTTTACATAATCCTAAAAGAATGCATTAAACTTGACTATAAAGTCATCTCATCAGCTAATTTTCAACCTTCGCGTTTACAAATATTTAAATTGCTGTCTCTTGTGATGCAGGCGTCAAATTACAGACGTTTGTTAAATTAGAGAGTTGGCAAACTTTCATCATTAAATCATAAGAAAATGACAAAATAACTTAATTTAGTTTTACGCCATTTTTTCATTGAAGTGCCGACATATGGGATCGGCTGAAACTAAAAATAAAAATAAAAATTCTTTTCGCCATATGCATGATTAGCGCAAAAAAGATAAAAAACTCATTTAATTTATACGAACTTTGTTTTGTTAGTCAATAAACAAGATGAACCATTTGTGCAAATTCTGATACGTTTGCATTTTTCAATGTAATTTAAATCAAAACATAAATAAATTTTAGATTTCTGTATAAAAAGCTAAAAACTAATGATTTGTTATGCAATTTCAACTTTTATATCTTAGGATTTATTTATCGATTTTAGCATTCGTTAAATTACATATAAAAACCTTTGATCTGGAGTTAAGTTTTAATCTCAATTTAGAGTCTATAATTATTTGATAACGATTCCACACGAGTGTAGTTAATTACAAAACTGAATTGCATGAAACCCAAGTTGACATTAACAGTTTGAAGGTTATCTTTGCTGATATACTTAATGAGAACTAATTTAAAGCTTATATCCAAATCAAAGTTATTTAATATTGAAAGTTAAACTATTTTTAATGAATAAGACAGATAAAAAAAACTAAACGAAACGCTTCTGTTTTCTACAGCAACAGATGCATGCACAACAATTGCCACCTCACGCTCACGGGCCACCCATCCCAATGATGCCTCACGCGGCAGCCGCTGCAATGGCCGCTGGTCTTCAGCCGCCAATGCCTCCGAGCACAGCAGCAGGACTCTTAGCACTGACCAGCTCTCTGGCCGGAGGACCCGGAGCTTCACACCTGTCAAATGTGGCGGCAGCCGCTGTCTCAGCTTCTGCAGCGGCGTCAGCTTTGAAAGACCATCGCGACGAAAAAAGATCGAGTAGTGGTAACACATTATCACTTTCATTCTTTGCTTATTGACAGCTAAAAAATTTATTTTCTTTTTTCCAACCTTTCCGTTACGCCCATCTCTTTATTTATACTCATAAACCCATTCAACTATTCAACTCTTGGTGATCTCATTCATCTTGATTGTCTCTATGGCAACTCCATGTCATCCTACAGCTCATAGCGCTGAAGATCGTCATGTAAGTTAAAGCTCACTTTTACTCCTATTTCTTTTTTGACTCACTCGACTCCCTTTCTATTCATATATTGTGTAAAAAATAAGTTGAGCACTAGTTCTTCCTCAAAGCCATACATCATGAAAAAGCTGAGAAAGTTTGGTTTAGCCCTCTTTATCGACCTTTAATGTTCATAAGAGCGATACGTTTTATGGATTGTTTATTGTCTGGAAAGAAGTTTATCTTATACTTCATTTATAAACAAAATAAATGCTGATTGAAATTCAATATATAATCGGCTATTTATATAATTTTCAATTATTAGAGTAAATTAATTCTCGCAATTTGTAATTTTGATTTAAGGTCCTTTTGCACGAACTATCGGTCACTTAATACGAAATAGATAATGAAGTGCTCGAATGTCAGTATTATCTGAAACATAATTAATTGAGACAATTATCCGCCAAATGCAATTATTTTTGCAAATTTAATGCAGTTCTGAATAATGAGATCAAACATTCCTTCTTTTCCTTTAACTTATCTTAAATACGATTTATGTAATTTTAGCGATTCCGCCCAATTTTGAAAATCGTGCTAAAATGGAAGGCACAGTAGATATATTTTTTATTTTGACTGCAACTCATTCCCATTGGTTTAGTATTCCTCTCTCGCATCATTTGAGCTTCATTTTATTTCACCGCACATCCTGTCATTTGGAGTCATGTAACTGGATAACTGAGTGATGTCGGAATGTTACTCTATACGAGTTGAGAATAGCAAACCAAAACATTAAACTACCTCAAAATATATTAGTTTTTTTATAAAAGCTCTTCCATACCATATATATTCCCCAACTGAATAAACTGCATGTTCGTCGTACTATGGAATACTTAAATTGGAATATGCTATCATTACCCGACGTAAATGGGATAAATGTTATACGTTATAAACTATAAAAGTGATAAAAGTGATGAATCCCTTAGGATTGGGTGGTTCTGTACTGTACGGCACTTTCTATTTTTTTCTTAGCCGAGACTTTAGCTTTTTCTAAAACTAAAACTGCATTTTATGATAAGTTCTTTTTATTTTAACACTCGAGGCAATCAAATAAGCGATTCAATTTTGATTAACTTTAGTTATTAAGGTTTTTAAGTAAGATTTAATATTTCAATCAATTTTATTGCTTGAGATAAAATATTTACTTCAAAATTAACATTTAATTAAATCAGATTTGAAGTAATTTTTTCCTTGACTTGAAGTGCATGTTATTAAAAATTGGTTAATTGAATTTTATTTATTCGCACATTTAAATCCACCTTCAAATGCATAGAATACATAGAATAGATATAAACCACAATAGTTGAAAAAATAAGGTCCGTTTTACACTTTCTAGTTTTAATAATGCATGAATTAACATGTAAGTGAAGTACAAGGAGAATGCGATCATTATTCTGGAAACCACTGCAGATGGTAGTAATAAGCTTAAACATTCACTGCATACGAATAACATTAACATTACTCTTTGCTCTCTCCCTCTCGTCTCTGCCGTTCATTTCGGGCGTAAACCTTCAATTCGTCTAATAGTTGTGTTGCGTGCCCTGTGTTAAGACAATTTATATCCTAAAATGAGTTTTGAATCATTACTTCTATCACTATGGTGTAAGTATTACAGCAAATGGTGTTACGCATGCATGAGTGATGCATTGGTGTGCACTCTTCCAAAAATACCATCTCTACTTCCTTAGCTTCTGATCAAAATTAACGCTTTTTGCCAAATAGTTGTTTCATATTGTTTTCAAAAAAATTTTCTCCTGCAGACAGAGAATGCAATTTTGTAAAATTGTCAGTTTTATGTGCAGTAATCTATTGTTAGCATTGAGCAAATTTTATACCCATCGTATTTGAAGGTATAATAATTATTTTTTTTGTATATTTGCAAAAAAAAGTTTAACTAATTTAGATTTTATTGCAATTCATTTAAGCAATTAATAAAACATTTGTCAGTTGGAAAAAAGTTAAAAAATTTTTAATAACAGACGAAAATCAATACATCACTAGATTCGCAACAATTTAGTGCATTACTTTTATTACTAAAGAGATATAGTTTCCTAATTAGTTGTAGCGCAAGTGCACAATATATAGTGTTCCGCTAGTGCTCGCACCACAAATGCTCTCATTGGAACAGAGAACAGTCGAGAAGAACACAATGGATAGCTTTCTGCCATGTTTACTAATGTAAATGCATATGTGGCGCTCAACAGCATGTGAATGGGAATTATTCTCGTCAGTTCTGTTTCGCTATTGATATTGTATACTCTTTTTAGTATGCATGCTATGCATGTCTGATTGTGGTTAGTTTGAGATACATTTGAAAACGGATGCAATGACGCGCCCGCGAAGCTCTGACAGTTTGGACCATTGATTCCTAATATAAGCTTTGCTTTCATTGCAGGGGTGTATTCTCATAAAAGGGGGAATGTGTGGGCACCTGTCCCTCTTAATACAATAATCTCTGATAATAAAGAGCCCTTTATCCTTATCATCAGAACCATAATGCAAGCGAACTTTGCGGACTGAATACTCAAACGAAACAGAGGAGATTTCGCCTCAGAGGAAATGCATGGATGGGTAATGAACTGATACCCCCACTCCCCTCTAACTTCCCAACTCGTGACCTCTACTGTATATTATTATTCACGTGGGTTTGACGACTAAATGTCAAATTCATGTTTAACCACTACTTTTACAAATCATATGCTTTAGAGAAACATGAATTGTGTTTCGATACGAATCCAAATCAAAATTATTGAAGAACTTCTTTTGTTAGTACTCTTTTTGAACTTTAAAATAAATTAATATTAATTGAGCAAACAATTAAAAATAATAATGAAGTTTTAACATAAATCAAGTTTCCTTCCTATGTCTTACTTAAAAATATATATTTTTGTTTGATATTCTTTATCTTTTTGTATGAGATAAAGAGTTCGTATGTAATAAAAGAGTTTTGTCGAATGCATTAATGGTCTATCAAAAGTTGATCGAAGCAATAGCTGCTGACGTGAAGTTTCGACAATTAATGATAGGTCAGAAAGATGCGGGATGTCTGTTATAGTTGTACAAGTGTGTGTTTGTGACAGTATGAGGTTTAGAGCAATCCTACTCTGCAGGCGGTATCGCTGGCAAAGAAGGCAAACAGCATTTCAAATCGGTTTAGACTCGCATGAATCGCATGATCGAGTTTCTGTAACGGAGTATGTATTCGCATCTGGTTTTATAGTGTTTATACATTTGCCATTGTGTAGAAGGGATGGGAGAGAATGAACATAACGACTTGTCTGGCTTTGATGTGGGGGAGATTAGCAGGAAAGCAGCTTTACGGGGGGTGAAGGGAGGAAGAAACGCTTTTCCACTCAGGAAATTGGCTGTTGGGAGGAGTTGAGAGTGTAATTTGGCTGTTCATTGCATCCAAGAATGAATGCGAATCTATGCCATGTATACATTTAAGTCCGATTCCCAAATCTGTTTCCAACTAATTCAATAAGTAAGTCCCTTCTGGGATGAACTGCTGCCTCGCTTTCTGCTGTGCATTCCATTCAAAAATAAATTATTGCATGCCTTTCATTATATTGCTCACAAAATTGCTATCAATACATTTCGTATATTGATCGCCCAATACGTTATTATTATTCACTGCCCTAATATTACGAATAAAGATATGATATTCTATTTATATGAGATCAAGTATGTCTTTTACACCCTATTCCATATATACCATATGAATATCTATTCGGTTAATACTCTTTAAATATTTTGCTTATGCAGTACTTATATATTCATATATATGTCTAAAAACTTTACTCTATCTGCATATCATTTTTTCTCAGATATGCAAAGAATTTTTTTCATTATTTGTTCTCAGATTTTAACCTTCAATATGTTCATTATTGATGTCGTAATTCAATTAATTTATTAATAACTTAATGAATTTGTAATAACGTTATTAAGTTAGTTGTTATTAATTTTATAGAGAAATTATTGCAAAATATTTTGTTCTCATGCTTTTGGAAGTTCTGCACAGTATTGTACTGTAAAATATTCATCAATTCAATTTCGTTAAGAAATATTGAATTTTATTGATTTTTAACTAAACTACATATTCATAAATAGCAAGCACTGTATATACAATACATTAGATTATTTTAACATTATTCGCAAAATTTACTATTTGTACCAAATTTAAAGTTCATGATAGTAAAAGGTTTGCGTCAATAGAAAGAATAGTTTCTAAATCAATATTTAATGTTTACGATTATTTATTTTTAAGTGAGAAAACATTCTTTATTTGTTTCTTTTGATAATAAATTTACAAAAAAAACTAAATCAAGTTTATGTCTGTTTGAATGCAATGATTTTAGTCGATAATTTTTTATTTGTTAAATCTTAAGTTTGTTTGCTATTCGTTTTGAACTTATTTATTACTGAATGAATGAGTTCTCCACCTCTTTTTGCTCAATCATTAAGTGTGAATCATCTTATCAAAGAACTATTCCTCAATGCATAAAATATCTCTAATTTTCAAACTATTTATTTTATGACAAACCGTTAATTAATTGCAATCAATTTCTTTTTTTTCTTTTTTTGTTATTATAATATTAAATCATTGCACACAAAGTTATAATTTGTAGTTTTTTATCAACATTTCTCAGTTCTATAAGAAAGGAATTTTTACGCTTCATTGGACCAAAATTGGATTTTTCAACAAATGAGTGAATTCTATTCGTAGCAAATGCTGTTTTCTTAATGAAAAAGAAAAGAATAGTCAATTGTAAAAAAGCTATAATTCATCCATTTTTTTCACACATATTATTACAATAATCTTGTTTTTTCACCCAATTTGGGTTATTTTGAAAGAGATTGTAACCAAAAGAAATGTATTGAAACCACTAATTTGTAATTTTTATTTTCTGTAAATCTATTTGATAATATCTTCACTTATAGTAACTTTAATCTGATTTTCATTTTGAAGATTTATTATTACACGAAATGACATCTTATTATATAAGTTTAGAACCACTTAATCATTTTATGAAAATTAATCTGTATTTATATAGAAATAGACTGGTTTTTCATTTCATTGAGAACAAAGTTGTCATTCAATAATTAGTTTAATACACATTAGTCTCATATCAATTTCAATTAACAGTTCGTTAAACTCCTTCTGAAAACAAATATACATGACTTGAAACTTCCTCAAGTGTTTGAGTCCAGTCAGCATTCATTTGCATGATTCAAAATTTAAAAAGCTTTTAATTAACAATTAAACTGTGAAAATAAAAAATATGATTGAAAAGGTTTTCTGAAATAGAGAAAAGATTTCTTTTCCTGATTGTGATGTCATGAAGTATACATTTATCGACCATTAGAATAATTTAAAGCCTTTGTTGTTTCAGAGAAACTCAATTTCACCCAACGATCGCGAAAAATTCCGAAGCAGATCACCTGATTTAGAACATGAGATTAAAAAGAGGAAAAATACTAAAGAGGAAAAGGTTTGATATTTTAAATAATTTATTATTTATTATCGTTTTTCAGTTTGTTTTATTCAAATAAAAATAGGACAGCGATGGAGAAAAAAGTGATCAGGAATTAGTTGTAGACGTTGCAAATGAAGACCCAGTGGGACCTCCGAATGGTAACTCTTCTCCACGAGAAAATGGTAATGACAAACAAGTAAAAAAGGAACACTCTTCGCATAGTCCACATTCAAGCATCTCATCCAACTCAAGCACCCCTTCTTCAAAGCATAAGGAGGTTAGCCTTTCATCTTATTTATTATAAAGCATTAATTTTAATCAAAATGTTTTGTTCTTTAAAATCAAGAATGAAAAGTCGACGACACCCGTTCCTAAGCCGACAACTCCTACGAGCTCTGGTAGCATGAAATCGATACCTAAACCTCCTCTCGGTATGAAATAGTATAGAGTTATATGAAGACAAACATAATTAGTTAAAGTCTATAATCGCATAGAGTTTACAACAATACATTCTATTGTTCATTACAGGTCCTCCATATCCCTATTCATTACACGGTGGACCGGGAGGCGCACACCTTCCCGCTGATCTCAGTGCAAGTGCTGCAGCAGCTGCTGCCTATTCACAAAGCCTGGCTCTACATAATAATATCTCTCCTGCACTTAATTCCTATTCGAGGGGTTTGGTATGATAGCAGTCCTTCAATTATTCATCTGCTAAATGATTAATAATTTATTGTCTGTCATTACAGGTCGGAGGATATGCTGATCCGCATCCTTCGATGCGTGGGCCGGGTTTTGGCGCATCGATTCCAGGGGGAAAACCCGCGTATTCTTTCCACGTGAGTTCTGACGGTCAGGTACAACCTGTCCCTTTCCCACCCGATGCTCTCATTGGAAATGGTATACCTCGACACGCGAGACAAATAAATACTCTGAGCCATGGAGAGGTCGTGTGTGCGGTTACTATCAGTAATCCTACTAAATATGTCTACACTGGAGGAAAAGGATGTGTCAAAGTTTGGGATATAAGTCAGTCAGGAAATAAAAGTCCCGTTTCTCAACTCGATTGCTTAGTAATTATGATTTTATATGATATTATGCAATTTTTTTGCACTCATTTACTTTATCAGAGCTTTAAATATGTTTTTATTTATAGCAAAGAGATAACTACATTCGCTCGTGTAAACTGCTTCCCGATAACCGCACATTAATAGTTGGCGGTGAGGCCAGTACTATATCTATTTGGGATTTGGCGTCTGTGAGTTTCTAATTTTAATTCTCATCTTATTACTAAATATAAACCAATTCAATCTAACTTTCAATCATTTTTATTACAGCCGACGCCACGCATCAAAGCGGAGCTCACTTCTTCAGCTCCTGCCTGTTATGCGCTTGCAATCAGTCCTGATTCAAAAGTTTGTTTCAGTTGTTGTAGTGATGGAAATATTGCTGTTTGGGATCTCCATAACCAGACACTTGTCCGCCAATTTCAAGGACATACTGACGGCGCTTCTTGTATTGATATAAGCAATGATGGCATAAAGCTATGGACGGGTGGATTAGACAATACAGTTCGCTCGTGGGATCTCAGAGAGGTATTTGTTTTTGTATTAAATTTAAATTTACAAAAATTTTTATATTTATTTATTTTTGAATGTAAGGGCCGTCAACTCCAACAGCACGACTTCACGTCCCAAATATTTTCACTCGGATATTGTCCTACGGGAGAGTGGCTCGCAGTCGGGTCTGTCCTTATAAATATCAATTTATTCACCAATTTGTATGACTGAACCAAAATTCTTATTTATATTCACACAGAATGGAAAGCAGTAACGTAGAAGTCTTGCACTGTTCAAAGCCTGATAAATATCAATTGCATTTACACGAGAGCT
>JAUJYT010000020.1:0-45884 GCA_033996565.1 Nanhermannia nana
AAACAGTAAAATACATAATATTTTACTTCCTTTATAATAATGATTGCATGCTTTGTCAACTATTAATTTTAAGCTAATTTATATAATATCTTTCAATTTAAAAAATTGGTTATCAATTTCAAAAGAAAATATTTAACTTTGATTATGAAAAAAAGAAAATATTTGTTTCTTTAATTTTATGTATGCTTTTATGGCTATTAAAGTATATAAAGAAAGGTTTTAAAGTTCTGATCACTGCTGAGAACTTTTACTTTAATGCTTAGCAATGAAACTAATAATTGTGAGACAACAAAATTTTCAGCGTTTCTGTATTAATACAAAATTGTTTCTTTAAATATAGATTTGCATAATTTCGGCGCTTTTCTGTGCATTTGCAATAGCTGGACAACAGGGACAACAAGGAAAACAAGGGCAACAATTACAACAAGGACAAAAAGGACAACAAGGACAACAAGGTCATGGAGGAAGTGGCGGAAAATGGACTATAGATCACTCTCACGTGTAAATAAATCAATTTATTCATTAGATGTCAAATAATTAATAAATGTAATGATCGCAATACAGACCGAAAAAACCGAAAAAGCAACAAAGTGGAGGTGGTATGAGTCGTAGTTATTATTGGCGGGGAGATGCTCAGGGAAGTGGTCAGGGAAGTGACAAAGGAAGTGGTCAGACGAGTGGCAAAGGAAGTGATCAGACAAGTGGCAAAGGAAGTGGTCAGACAAGTGGCAAAGGAAATAGTAATGGAGGTGGAGGTGGAGGATGGTAACATTCAATTAAATTCCTATTTCTTACAATATTCAATGCATATATAAGTATATTATGTAAAAGTGAAATAATTCATTTTATTGAGTTATTAAGGTTGTTTATAATTTAATTTCAATTTACTTTTATTTCTTAAAACTTTTAAATCATTACTATTGTGTTAGGCAGTAATTCTCGTTTACAGTGAACACCTTATGCTTTCATAAGCAAATGAGAACGTTTATAGTTAATCGCGGATTCTTATACAGAAATCACCTTTTTCTGCGTCAAATTATATATAATAAACGAGAATTACTTCAGTATTGAATACAAAATTATATGATTTTTTGAAAATATAATTATTAAAATTACAATCTTTAACAAACTTATAAAATAGACATGAATTAACAATAAATTATAGATAAATTCAAAATTATTATCAAGTCAAAAGTTGTTTTTTCTTATCAACATTTAATGATTCAATTTTTAATCATTAATCTAAATAAAAAATTGTTACCAACAATATTGAGATATTCTATGAGATTTACATTCAACCAAAAATTGTGTGCTTTCGAAAGTTTTTTAATTATCGAGAGGATGTCAAATACTAATTCATTTTCGGTAATGAAGTACCAGAACTTTTGGTTGGGAGAGAGGGGCAGACATTGGAAAATCAAAATGCTTTGGGATGGGGTGGCCTGAGCCCCTATACTGTAACTACATAGCTTATTTATAAAGCGGTGTTGTTATCTAAAAAGTTGACTGCAGCAGTTGTCTGAGTCCTACTGACCCGGATTAGCATAATGAACCTCGAACCCAAGACTCGGACCTCGAATCTCGGGTCCGGATTTTTAATTTTGAAGAGGTCCGGGTTCGAGGTTCGTCGGGTTCAGAATATAGCCCCAAATTTTTTATAATAACTTATGAGTCTTTGTTTATACACTATTTATTACAAAAAAGTGTGAAACACTGTAATTTGAGATTATTGTTTGGTGTTTTAAACATATCAAATTGTTTTATAGAGAGGATGTTGTATTGTTTCAGAGAGGATACAGAGGCTTCAGGTTCCACGTTTGTAAGGTTCAGAACCTCGAGGTCCGGGTTCGGGATTCCAGGTTTAAAAGAGGATCAAGTTTTTCACAGAGGTCTGGGTTTATGTTAGAGGTCGTGCATTGACCTCTGGCACTATGACCTGTTCAGCATTAAATATGAGTCATATTAATGATCCGTAAATAAGTCTTATTATATGATTTTGTAATAATCATAACCAACAAAGAGGACAACTCATTGATAACCAAAAGTTATAAAAGTTAGAAAAGTTCTATAATTTAAGCATATTTTTCACTGATTACTACAAAACCACCAACGGAGGGCATCACATATTTAACTGTAATTTTAACATTAATTATGTAAACTAAACAGGGGTGGGTCGAGTCAGGCCATGAAAAACTTCCCATTTTAAATATCGTGTTATGTGAGGTGGGGTTAAAAATAGTTTATTTTTATGTAACATAATTAATGGACGAATCAATTAAAGGGAGTAATAATGTATTGGCATTAAATCAACATTTAATTCAATACAAATAATGTCAAAATAATAACAATCGACTGCATTTAAACCATTAAACCAACAAAAACTTTTAGTCTAAATGTCTTGAAATTACTTTTTAAACATAACTTTAATATTATTTAATAAATAAATACAAAAATAATGCAATTCTTGACTCACTTCTGATCTAATTGTTATAAAACGTATTTCAAAGACGTAATTGATGTTAAGGAAGCCATTGAGGGCTCAATTGATTGAATACAACAAACACTTGTTTTCTAACATAAAAATAAAAAATAATTAGAATTTAATAAATTGCAAAACCATTTTTATTATTGATTTTTATAACGATTTGATTTTCAATTAGCAGAAGAAGTGATGGCAGAAGAGTTTGATGTCGAGGCCATGTTAGAGGCGCCGTACAGGCCGTCCATTAAGGTTCGCTTCATTGCCTTCATTGCACTCTTGTATTAATTTATTGATTGACTCAATATTTACATTAAATACAAATATTTATATATTTTATGACTATTTCTTACAATTGATTACTATTTCTATTTTCTATACATTTTAAGTCTTTTTTATGACAATTGAATTGAGTATTATTTTGATTATTAATAAGACTTAAGACCGACTCAGATAAAGATAATTGCGATCAATATAAGTATCTTATGATATCATAAATAAAGTAAAAGTCTTACAAATGGACGGTTTGTATGACTTGAAAGAAATGCCTTTTTTAATATCAAATATAAATATCACTCTATTTTGTGATTTAATTACTTAACAGTTATCGCAAACCAGTATTAAAACGCATTTAAGTTTAATATTTTGTACAATAAATGAATAATTATTAAACATTATTGTCATATAATATATGAGAACCACTCGTTTCTCACAATTTGTTTATTATATTCAATAATAGAAAGTGTTTTTAAACTATTGGACTGACTCGTGTGCGGATGGCTTTCAATCAGTCACTTAAGGCTATTGTTGGCCAACATAAGGATCACTCAAATTCACATTGAACTCAACTGACCTGACCTTATCTGAACTCTGATCTCATACTGTTATATAACTAAATATAAAATGCATTTGAGCTCAATTTGAGTGATCCTATTGTTCAATGGATGGTACAGAGAAGTCTGACTAACCATTGTTTTAAATGCAATTCAATTGTATTTTTCAATATTTAACTAATTCTCATAAAAAACGACGTTTTAATCGAGCGCTTTATGAGGTTTAAAATGTAAGAAATAAAACGAAAATAAATTTCTCAAAACGGCAAAACTTATGAATATTTTGAACAATAACTTAAAATTTGAAATAATTAGTAAATGAGTGGTTATTATAAGTCAATAATGGATTTGATAAGTCTTTATATTATAAATAAGTTAATTGTCTGAAAACAAAGCAAATTTTGAATTTATAAATATATAAATCAAAGCTAAAGCGTTGTATTCCTTATCATACCTCAGGGGCTTATATGGCTTTTGGCAAAAGAGGCACAAACCCGGACAGAGACCATCTCACAGACAACAAAATGTCTCACTTCACAAATTGATTGATTTTTATCAATTGGAGAGAATGATAGAGAGTATGACTGTGTTAATGAGTAAAGAACAAGACATTATTTAGCAATTATACAGTCTTTCAGTTTAAGTGATTGAGAGGTGTGTTAGAGAAAGAGAAGACAGAGTGTATGTGTTTTTAGTTATATTCTATGACGTGATATGAATTATGTTTTTTCATTAAATATTAGTGTTTGAAGTTGTTCTCAATAATGTCTGTGTTTTTAGTTAATACTGAAAATATATCTTTTAACGAAACATATCTTTTAATTATATGTTTAGAGTCCAACAGAAATCAATTTCAAGCACTGAATTGTGTTGTTGTTGTCATTTCAGAGGTTTTGTTGGCATTGTTTGTTAGGAATATTTCATTTTTTTCTAGACTTTCGATAACTTGCCATTGAATTGATTGAAAACTTGCCTCAAGTTTTGGGGTAACAAAAGATTATTGCAAATTAAATAATTATGCGACAAATATACTCGTTTCTGCTTTACTTCAATGATTGGCATTAATTAAATGTATGTTTTTTACTTTTCTTTCCCAATTCCTCCTCAAACGCATTAATCCTTCCCTCAAACAAATGCTACGTTTGGTTTCAAATTGATGTCATATTCAGGATTTCGGTTCATTGACTCTTAATGGCTCTGAAAAGGAGAAGGAAAGGTCGGAGCGCGACAAAGACAGGTATTAATTCTATTTCTGTTTATTTATCTTTTTATTATTGGATTATTTTATAAATTAAAAAATTGTATTTTAGAAAAAGGAAACGAAGCAGAAGTCGAGATAGAGATAGAAAAAGAGATCGAAGTAAAGAAAGAGATAGATCCAGAAGAAGTAAAAGCAGAGATAGGGATCGAGATCGAGACAAAGATAGGGATCGAGACAAAGATAGGGATCGAGATAAAGATAAGGATCGAGATAAAGATAAAGATCGGGATAAAGATAAAGATCGAGATAGGGATAAAGATCGAGACAGAGATAGAGAACGTGAGAAAGAAAGAGAACGCGACAAAAGTAGAGAACGTCACCGAAGAAGTAAAAGCCGCGAAAAACGATCAAAAAGTAAAAGTCGTGAACGAGAACGTCGTAGAAGAAGCAGAAGTAAGAGTAAAGATAGGAGTAAACGTTCACCACAGCGATGGGACCGATGGGGAAATGGCAGACGTTATGGTCGCTCACGATCGAGAAGTCCACTCAAATCATACGATGAATTGCCGGCTGAAGAAAGAGATCAGAGAACAGTGTTTTGCATGCAATTGGCGGCAAGGATTAGAGTCAGAGATTTAGAAGATTTCTTTGCAGCTGTTGGCAAAGTGAGAGAAGTGAGGCTTATTATGGATAACAAAACGCGTAGACATAAAGGTATTGCTTATATCGAGTTCTTTGACATTTCATCAGTTCCATTAGCGTTAGCCCTTTCGGGACAAAAACTATGTGGAGTTCCGATAGCAATACAGCCCACACAGGCAGAGAAGAACAGAGTGGCCGCGTCCGCCACCTCTGTTCAGAGAGGATTCACAGGTCCGATGAGACTATATGTGGGATCACTTCATTTCAACATAACTGAAGAGATGTTGAGAGGAATTTTCGAGCCTTTCGGACGAATCGACAAAATAGAACTAATGCGTGATCTCGAGACCGGGCGTTCCAAAGGCTACGGTTTCTTGTCTTTTCATGATTCAGAAGATGCTAAGAAAGCATTGGAACAGTTGAATGGCTTCGAACTGGCGGGAAGACCAATGAAAGTGAATCACGTGACTGAACGAACTGAACTAATTCAAGGCCCGTCTATATTAGATTGCGATGAATTGGACCGAACGGGCATTGATTTGGGCACTACTGGAAGACTACAACTAATGGCTAAACTGGCTGAGGGAACTGGCATTCAATTACCTCAGGCAGCAGTCACTGCTTTACAGATGGGCAATGCGGCAGCCGCTGCAGCTGCGGCTATGAATAGCGCTAACAATACGACCACAACCGCTAACAATAACTCGAGCGCTCCGCCAATCGCAACACAATGTTTTATGCTGAACAATATGTTCGATCCCGAGACTGAGACCAACCCTAACTGGCCCGAAGAGATCAGGAATGACGTAATCGAAGAGTGTCGTAAACATGGCGGCGCTCTTCACGTCTTCGTTGACAAGGCGTCCAAAGGAGATGTATATGTCAAGTGTCCCACTATAACCGCGTCCACCGCTGCTGTCAATGCTCTTCATGGAAGATGGTTTGCAGGTCTGATCATATTTTTCTTACCTATTAATTAGATGTCTATCAAAGTAATCCATTTATTTATTAATTTATTGTATTTATAGGCCGTTTGGTGACCGCAGCCTATGTTCCTGTCGTTCATTACCATAATTTATTCGCCGAATCTTCTGTTACGACGACACCATTATAAGTGATCCCAACTCGATATCTGAGCTCTTGACTGATAGTGTAATTTAGTAAATAAGAAAATCTTATTTTAGGAAATTATATATACAGATAATTTTTTTCAGACTTTATTTGTGTCATATTTGCCATAACTCGACTTCTTATGTTCTCTTTAACTATATTTCTATTATTTAATTTCATTGAACTAAGAATTGAACAAATAATAAAAGAATCATTTTTGAAAATATTAATTGTATTTTTCTGTATTATACTAATGAATATTAATTTAAATTAAAGTCACTTCTATAGTGATCCAGAAAGTAGTGTTAATCCTTCTGTAATTCTAATTTTTCTGTGAGACCATAAAATCCTTCTTCAGTTTTAGTACTGATATCATTGAGTTGAATGCTTTCAATAACTAAATCAGAAAATTTATAGGAATTATAATATTCTAGAATTCTTTTGGCTTCAAATGGCTCTCTTTTAATTCGTTTGAATTTCTTTTTCGATTCATTGCTTTTGCTTTTAATTCTTTGACGGAATAGAGAGTTCATAAAAGTTACGTGAAGTTTGACTTTATCTGTATCTTTTCTATCATTTCTGCAGAGACCAGATTTGGTATATTGCCCAACAATTGCATCAGCAATCGTTTGGAAGTGATTCAAAGGGTCATTGATTCGGGCGTAGAGAACATGCGCTTTGTTCGGATCAGAATTCATGACATCCAAGCCCTAAAATAGTTAACAAAAACAAATTTCTATCAAATCATTTGAATACAAGTTTTCGAGCACTACCTCAACGGCAACACGTAATGGCTTATTATCGAGTAATGGGTTTACGATTTGGTGCAAACTCTCTCTTAGTATTTGTTTAGCGGTTGAGATCTCGTCTTCATTTAGTAATACGAGAACACAAAGAGTTAAGTGAAGTTTTTCTGGAGTTTGAAACAGATTCTCATCAATTCGTTTGCAATCTTTAAACTGAGTTAACACTAAATCTTTGAATCGACAAAACTGTTGACGCATTGACTCGTTATTAAAGGGAACTGTTATTAAGTGAGTGAAAGGCATCTGTTGTCTCACTGACAATAACAGTTTACTTAATTTCATCTTTGTTTCGATCACTTGACTCTTGTTTTGACCAATTATTGTAATAATAGTTTCTGTAGCATCTGTATTAACACCACTTTTAATACTTTCAAATGTGATACAAGTGTCCAAACTTTGGCCCAAAGTTTTCAAAGTATTTGCAAATCCTTTTGTTGAGAAAAATTTTTGACTTATAATTAGATTTGTTTTATATACTTCTACACCGTTTTCCACGCAAGTGGTCACTTCTTCAGCGCTGTTATCATTCTCAACATTCATATTTGTCTGAACATTAAAATCCAAAAATTATTTTTAAAATTTGTTTCGGTTTTGCATTTATTAGTCAAATAATAATTAAATTGAATGCAAATTGTAATTCAATTCAATTGTGAAAATGAAAATCAAAGCTTTTATTTTTTTAATGACTGCATCATATATTGATAGCTATTATTATATCAAACAATTCATAATATAAAAAATTAAAGATATTATTGTTTTTCATTTCAAATATATCATAAAATCCTAATATTTATCAAATACTGCATTTACGTAATGTGTACTACAGTTGGTTCTCATTATAGTGAACGCAAAATGTATACAAAATTGTTGACAACAGTCGACATTCAATATAACGAGTTATATAAACATTAATATAATAAACACGTGTTTAAAGGTCTTCAATAATAAAATAATTATTATAACAAATAATTATATGAATATTTACTTTCAATTTTGACAAAACTGTGCTCTAATAGAAAATACAATTGAATGCTCTGTTTATGATATATAAGTATTAATTCATGTTTTATGGCCTCTAATCGTATAATTGAGAAATAGTTTTATTCAAAACCTGAATCACTAAATGTTTGTTTTGAACTAAACATAAATCTTAAAGTTTTGTTCATTTGAACTCTATTTGTATTTTTAATTACAATTATAATTAAAAATATAATAAGAAAATGACTGAAATAGTAAAAGACATCTCAGAATTGGAAGAATTCTATAAAAACTTGGGAATTGAGTATCGGTTCGGATGTTATTATGAGAAGAATAGCGAAGGTATGAGTCATTCAATAAATAAATTGTTTGTTAACTGTGTTGAAAACCAAAAGCCTGTCATCTATTGGGAGACTATTTGTCGCAATTGAAAGAGGATTTCGTGCGTTCGGCCAAAGTATTCAAAGACAACTGCGATGACAATCAATTCGGCAGAAGTTGCACTAAATTCGGAACTTATTTATTAGACGGAAAAGGTTTGCATTTTTGTTATAATTAATTAATTAAATAAAATGATAAACACTTTAATTATTTATTTACATCCATAAAAAGGCTGTGAAAAGGACATCAAGAAAGCGGTGCAATACTTCTCCAAAGGCTGTGACCTCAACGACACTGAGGGCTGTTTCTATTCGGGACAATTCCTATCCGGCTCTGACCCTACGTATAAGCCTTATGTGACGCCTGATATCAAGAAATCATTACAACATTTAGAGAAAGGCTGCGGTCTCACAAAGAATGGTATTTTGGCGGCCGAGTGTTGTTTCACTGCCAGCGCTTACTATCTGTTTGGAAGGTACGGTTGCGATAAAGATATGACCAAAGCGTTTCAGTTGTCTCTCAAGGGCTGTCAGTTGGATCACTTGCAGTCGTGCGGGAACTTAAGTCAGATGTATCTCTTGGGAGAGGGAACCAAACAAAACACAGAACTCGGCAATAAATATAGGGCTAAGACTATTGATATGATAGAACAACTCAGGAATTATAAACATATTGAGACACAAAGAACAAGTTGATTCTACCTTTTCTTTTCTAAAAGTAAATTATTTCTTAAATTTTTTAAAATGTGTTCAAATTTGAATTAATATAGTATTCAATATAGTTATTGTCTATCAATTGTTTGTGTAAATAGTAGTCAATCAGTTAGTATTCGTATAATTAAAGGATTTTATACTAATATTAAAGCATTTTAATGCAAATCTATTTCAATAATTCCTTCTCTCAACTAAAATAACAAGATCACAAAAATGAAAACTTATTTCTTAAGTTTCTACAAATTTTCAATCTTATAAATAATATAATATATGATTTTTCATTGCTAAGAATTAAAATTAATATTTTCGAAAACTATTTTCTTGAGAATGAATTGGGTTTTTGGGGTCTTAAGGAAAAACGGTTTGTATGCGTCTCATGAATCCACTTAAATATTGGAGAAAATTTAAACTTTTACATAAATTAATTTTTAATATCTGTTGCTTTTAATTAATCATTTAAATTATGTTTTGTCAGAATATAGTTATTATTTTAAAAAGTTATCTAAAGTTCGACTAATACTAAAGAACTTTTTGAGACAAAAATCAATAAAGTTTTTTCAAATGAATTTTAGTAAATATTCTTTGGAAAGTACCGGTAACTTACTTTTCAATTTATTGAGTAATTTTCTTTTACTTCTTTAATGATAACAAATTTAAAACCTAAATAGGGAGTAATTTTTAAACAGAAAAATCTTGGGCTAAAAGTGAAAATACTGTAAAGACGAAACTGAAAATTGATAAAAAAAATTTTGAAACTTAGTATATTTACCCCAGACCTCATTCCTTAAATTAATTAGTGACGTCCACGCTCGGTGCTCGTGCTCGCGCTCACACTCGGGTAATTTTATGTTTTGTTGAACGTTTTCTTACACAAAATTAGTTTATTTTAAGAAACATTTGATACCCTTTACAATTCTATAAGTAAATTCTTCAAAATGAAATAATATGTGTGTTTTTTATAAGTGTATGCATTTTTCATTTAAATCAAAACTTTTTTTATAAAATACCAAATCATATTTAATACTCTTGGCGCTCGAGCGTTGAACATCATTAATTTTAATTGATAACAAATCAGGGAATTCCCGGAAATAGAGTCACTAATAATTTGAGACATGTATCAAATATCCTTCAAATTTTCCTAACATTTTTTCCTATCTGTTTGAGATCAAAGTTTTCACTTTTTCGATCTCTTTTCAAGAGCTTCAAAACCATTCAAAAGGAATAAAAACCAATAATCAGTTTTACTGTAACTTAATTTCTACATTTATTTTATTCAAATTTTGTTAAAAATAAATATAAAGTAAATAAATTATAAGTAATTCTGGTTATAATTAAGATAAGTATTTTCTTTTTTAGCAATAAAATTAATATATTATTAATTTATAGCTTTCATCTAATTTGTAAATCACTGATAAATATATATTTATTATATTCCTTTCGACTTAATATAAGAGGAAAATCGAGATTGATTTGAGTGCCAGCCAATCACTTACACCATAACTCAAGTAAAAGTGTTGACCAATTTTTCTACTCAAAGAAAACTAATTAATGTCATTAATTTGGTTGATATAAATGCTTGTTTTTCACTGGTCTTTCATAATATCAAATGTCAGGTTTTCCCTTTTGATCATTTACTTTTGGAAAACGAACTTTCAATCTGTCTTTTTCTGATGTATTACTTTTGGTAATACCAATTGGATCCTCATATTCAGCAATGGCCAGTACTGGCATCTCAGAAACTCTAGAATTATCATAATATTTCAGACATATTAAAGTAATTTCTGAAATCACTTTTAATACTGATTATCACTTATAAAATTTTTCAATTTTTTGTAATAAGATTTTGAATATTTTTATTGAAAATGATAGCAAATCATCAAAATTGAATTTTATATAAGCTTTAAACCTAAACGTCTCACATATGGGCTTGAGCTGGGAGATCGGTTCAGCTAAGGTTAAACTCAACACTACTTAATATTGTGTTAATGCAGGATTTGTGTCAAACTGTGTCAAAGTTATGAAAATAAAGTGCTCCCAAAATATTCTAAAAAATCATTTTCAGACAGATAATTGAAAAAATAATTGTTAAAATTTAATAAATCAACGAATTTCTTTATTATTTTATATACAATACAATAGTAAATAAAGAAATGACTGACTTTAAAAACATTTCTGTAAAATTCATAAGTATTATAAACACTTTTTTATAAAAAGCGAATAACAAATCTTTTGTAACAATGATTGTTGACTAAGTTTATTATTAAAATATTGCAATGACATGAATGAAGCTCTAATATGAATAAAACAATTCAATAAAATAGCTTATGTTTGTGTTTCTATAACAAAACTTTGATTTTCAAAACCATTTTTGAGCCTTGTATTGGTTTGAGATAAAGGTGAGGAGGAATTTCTTAAACTCTTTGGTGGAGTTTTAGTGGTTTGATTTGAAGAAAATGAATTTAATTGGAAATGATTAGCAATAGTTTTGTCGACATAGTCTTTCATGGCTTCTGTTGACTTATTGTTAATACTGTTTTTGGTGGGCTTCACACCATTTAAATGAGTAGTTGTGGCACTTCTAACACTTTGAACACTTTTATATTCATTATTTATCTTTTTGTGCGGCAGAGCGTAACGCAATTTCTCCCAAAACCACTTTTCCCCCCAAACTAAATACGTTTTAGTAGTCAATAAGAAAGCAAGATCTTTGTCGAGCTCTTCTTTAGGAGGAAGCGGTCCTTTGACGACAACGATCAATCGATCGATCTTGTCTTCAAGCATTTGATAGTATGCGGTGTGAAATTCGACCTGAAACCAAATGGATTGGATAAAGTCTTTTGATAGGACAAGAATAGTTCGCTTAGCGTTTTGCACACTATTAACAATGTTCCAACTGATCAGATTTCCCGGCAACCAATCGCGCTCATGAATGCATAATTTAAAATAACTATTATTGTCATTATCACTATTTTGTATTATATTGTGATTAATTGAGAGATTCATTTGAGACTTTTTGAACTCATTCTCGGGTATAATTTGATCTGAAAGCCCCTCATGAATGGAAGCGCCTGTTGTATTGTGAAGTATGAGATTTGCCTCATTGTTAGGTCGCTCTAATTTCTCTATCAAACTCATAATCACATCTCTATCAGCACTTGAATAAGAAACAAATGCGTCATAGATCTTATCCTCATCTAAATCGTCTTCACTAAAACTGAGGCAAATGAAGACGGGATTAAAATGTATGTAAATAAAGGCTAAAATAGTTTGCTTATTACGATAGTAAAGTACAGAAACTATGAACAAACTACTCGCTAATAAAATACACACAACAGTTAATGTTAACAATATTGCATCGTTTTGTGATGTTTGTAATATTGGACATAAGACTTGGTCAGGTATTTCAGTGATTATTGAACTAGAATTGTAATTAATTGTATCACATTCAATCGAATTTATGTCACCAACCCTTTCATAATGACTTGTTAGCCATGATTTAAAGTCACGTATTTGGCATTCACTTCCAGGCAGAGACTTTTCATTGTGACAGTTATACGGATTATTGCCTAAAAACAATTTGGGTTCAGCTATGTTTTGGCCTATTTTATCGTTTAAATGCAATGCAAATGAGTCAAAATTTTTTAAAACACTAAATGGGACGGAACTTATTTTATTGTGTCTCAGCGAAAGAACTCTAATTAATGGCAACGAATTATTTTTATAACTATAGAATTGTGGAATTATATCTTCGTGTACACTAACAATAGTATTGTTATCTAAATATATCTCAACAAATGCGGGCTTTTTTATCTTTTTATTTCCCCAAATGAACATTTGATTAATGTTTTCAATTTCTTTAATTGAATTGTGTTTCAACTGTAGAATAACACCGCTTACGGTTTCAACAGTTAAATTGTGTGACAAAGATATGTTCAAATATCGAGATAGCACTAACTCTTGTGGTAATGATTGTAATCCTCGACGATCGCAATCGATTATTGCAGTTCTATCACTACTTCGATAAATGCAATCACAAACTGAGGGACAAATATTTTGATCATCAATATGACAAACCAGTTGTGATAATTCCAAACTGTCTAATGGATAGCCTTTCAAATGGTCGGGTTTGTCACATATCAATTCCTCAGACGATTCAATCAAAAATATTGTTTTACGATATGTTGTTTCTGAAGACCTGCTCGGATATGAGGACTTAATTATAGCCGTTTTGGAATAATTGAGAAATGGCTCCAGAAAACAATCGCAATTAATAGGGTTATTATCAAGTCTTATATGAGTTTCCCATATATTAGTCTTAATAGAAGGGCTATCTCTAGTACGTCTAGTCTCACCAATATTTAATTGACTATTGTTATAATCGAGTGCTAACCCATCGTAACCTATAATATTTTGTACATCGACTGTTGTAAACCCATTTGAACTTAAATCTAAGTTAATTATAGGCGCGATCGAAGAGCTAAAGATTGGAACACGAAGTTTGCCCACAAATTTGTTAAATCTGAGATCAAGTTCAGCAATATTTAAATATAAACTCCAATTTATTGAGTTGAAGTCAGAATCAAAATCTGATAATTCATTGTTTGCTAAATTAACTTTAGTAAGTTTGGGTCCGAGTCCAAAAGGAATCTGATTTTGTATACTATTAATTGTTGTTATTTTATTCTTACTTAAGTTTAGTTCTTCTAAATTTTGAAGCGATAGAAACAATTGAGGAGTTGTTTCACGCAATTTATTGAATCCGAAATTTAATTTTCTTAAATTTCTTAATTGTGAGAATAAATTTTCGGGCAAACTATTGATTTGGTTGCGATAAAAATTAAGTTCAAGTATTTGAGAATTATTTGCACTGAAAATATCGCGACTTATTTTAGAAATATTATTAAAAGAAACGTTAATTTTAGTGAGTTTAGGATTTCCGCTAAACAAACCATTTATAGTTAAATTACGGATGAGATTGCCTTGAATTTCGATTGATTCTAGATTTGGGGCATTTCTAAAGAAGATTTGCGGACTTTTACTCAATTGTGTTATTTGACAGTATGCGGCAGAAAAGTTGGCCAAACGTCGTAAACCACTCAATAGATTTACCGGAAAGTTAATCAGATTTCGATTAGAACTCAAGTCTATAGAACTTAATTTAGTGTTTGACTCAAATAGATTTTCAGGAAGTTTTGACAGTAAATTGTTTTTTATACTAAAATAATTCAACTTTTTTAGATCTTTTAAAATAAGAGGCGATAAATCAGTTAATTCATTGTGAGATAAGTCTAATATCTCGACATTACTCAAATTTGCAAAAGCATTAAAATCGATATTTTTGATTGAATTGTGATATAAATATAATTTTTTTAATGTACTGCCAGCGTATGAAAAGGTTGACTCTGGAAGTGTTGCCAAATTGTTTGATTCTAACTCTAAATACTCTAATTTTGTTAAACCGCTTAACATTTCAAATAAGACTCCGGGAACTAATTCTTTAATAAAAGACTGCAGTCTAAGTACTTTCAAATTGGGAAAGTTTTGGCCAAAACTGAAAATATTTTCATCTATTACTGCACTCATCTTTTTATTTGACTGAATAGGTTTGGTTTGATTGGTTGGAAGGGTTTGATTGGATGGAAGGGTTTGATTGGATGGAAGGGTTTGATTGTCTGCAGTGATTAGTTCCTCAGATATCTCTGAAAGCGTGGTTGCCGTGAAATTTACAATATCGTTAAGTTGGAAGTGAGACAACTTCAACTGTTCTAATGATTCTAAGCCTGTCAGCAAATTATTGAGTTGTTTCACACTAACAGAGACTTTAGATATCAATGATAACGAGCGAACTGTACTTATTTCGGTCGTTTCGCTAGAAGTGTCAGATGTCCTATAGTTAGTGTTATTTGCAGATAAAACCGAATTATTTTTTGACGAGAAATTGATTGCTTGAATATTCGATGAGGTGCGGTGTAACACAACACTTAATTGTAGTGATTCAGGCATTGGACAATTCACAAAACTGAATGAGTCAATCGATTCAATACCAAATCCTATAAATAAATTCATAAAAACTAGTATTATATCATTAAAAAGCTAAATGCCTATAATTTTATTTGTGTGCTGTATATTTCAACCGATTATACTGTACTTAAACTGTTCCGCATGAAAATTGTTCTCTTATGAGAAATACTTTTTAATTTTAAAGTAAAAAAATTCTTAATTGAAGGGTTGTTACAGACGAAAGAAGAATAGTTTGTTCCAATTTATTAGTCTAATAATTATTAGACTAATTGATAAGGATATACATTATGTCCGAAATATATAAGGTTTAAACATATTTCAGTCAGGCTTTAAGAATATATTCTTATAAATAATTATTACTCTCCGTATAATTATAAAAAAGTATAATTAGTTTAAGCAAACTATTCGTCTTTCTTTTGTACAAAATTATAAATAATGGGAATTTAATGCTTCGATTACACAGCTATGTATTGATGGGGTGAATGACGTCTAATCACTTACGAAAGCAAACATTAAAACCAAGCGTTTAAAGCTAAACCGTTTCTATAATTCTAATGTATTGTATCTTAAAAAACAATGAATGAATGCATTTGGAGAACAGCTTTGTGTTAAATCAAGTTTGAATTTATGTCGTACTGTTTGAACTCGTTATGCGTGAGTGAAAAATACTTTGAAAAGAGAAGTATGATTTTCATAAATTGCAAATTTTAATGTAAGCCTTCCTTAAAAACTAAAAATTTTTCTCATACTTTATACTGATATAAGGAGACAAACTGATAATAGAAGAAAAGAGTAAACATTTACTAAACCTTGAAATAAAGCTGGTCTGAAAAGTGGTACCCCATTATCGCAAGTAATTTTGACTTGACGTCCGATTTCATATCTAATGAAAAAAGCAAACGGAACAATATTGAACTCATCAGCGAATTCTGGTTGAGATGTTTCACTATCTGCGTTAGAACTATAGCATGTTATTTCCCAACCGCCTTCTTGTATTTGACTGCAGTCACAAATATCACTTTTATTTGATGAAACTGTTTGTGTCGATGTAGTCACTAATGAATTGATCACTTGGACGGAAGGACATGTCGCGAAACAATGAACGGATGAAATGCAAATCAGATTAAATAATAACACTGTTGACAATGAATTTGAGGAAGTGTTGGGCCACTGTTTGTTCGATTTTAGCTTCATTTTTAGCTGCAATGTAGTGATGAAACTACACAATCGAGCTTTTCGTATGAAACTGAACCGACTTAACTATATGGGTCAGGTCAACGCATTCAATTGAGGATCGAGTATGAGCTCATATTCCCGATTCAATAGGCTTTTATTTATAACTGTATTTTCAATTATATTCTCACTCTGCAAAAAATTTAAATAAATTATTAAAATTCTTTGAATAATGGAAAATAACTTCTTATCAGACAACAAATGAATTCTAATAATTAGAAGTTTATTATGTTTTGAACAATAAGATTAAGCAGCAAAGTGTACAGCTAACTGACAAAATATAAATTATTAGAATGAGTCATATGAAAAAAATGCAAAAATATATATAATCTTTATAATTAAATCTATGGGAAGAAGCTGTCAAACCATAACTGAAATTTAAATAAAAAGTATAATTTTACAAATAATCACTGTTTAATTGGTGGAAGTAATTAAAAGAAAGTGGGATTTTTCTGATTAATAGTTGGGCTAAAGGTATATGTGTTGGCATTATTTGAAAAAAGGAAAAACCTTAACAAGTGTGTGCACTTGACCAATATAAATGAGATAATCTGTTCATTCAATCACACAAACAAAGTTGCGTTTAATTCATTAATAAGTTAATGGATCGCTGACTCATTTAATTGCCATTCATTGTGAGACTCTTTAATTACTAACAAAGTTCTAAAATAGGAGTTACGAACGAGTAAATGTCGCCCCTCTCTCAATATAACCCTATCATTCTGTTTATAGACAACATAGGTATTGACCCTCTGCCCTCAGTTCACAGCGCAACTTAATTAGTTGATGCCTTTGATATTTTGAGTTTAAATTTTTTTCTAGATTTACATGTTTGGCACAAACTTTGGCAACTATTCTCTGCCATTCAATCTTTAATTTTGATGAATTGCTTCAGTACCTGATCATTGAAACTATGGAATTAGGAAATAAGTATATGAAGCAAATACAATATAGGAAGTTATGTCTGTAACACTGGAGATATGGCCAAGTATTAGTCATTGAAGATCACATGGCTCAAGTGACAAAAAATGCCTGATTTGGTTAAAGTGACAAAAAAATGCCTGATTTGGCTTAAGTGACAAAAATTTTTTTAGATATTGTCAAATAAATGGTGTGCTTGTCTCACAAGTTTCACTAATGGGTACCTTTACACCAGTTAATCACGTAAAAGATAAATTGGTTTTAGTTAAAGAAACCTTTGACAAAATACCAAAATGGCTAAATTCGATCTCATAGATAAAAAAAATTATGAAATCTCCGCTTACAATAAAGATTTGATTTAAAGCTAAAAATCCTTTGAGCTGTTTTTAGATTTGCTGTACGTTTTCTGGAAATTAAATGGTTATAGCCTTGAGTTATTCAATAATAAGTTTTCTCTATTATTAATAATTATTATAGAAACGCATTAAAAAAATGCAAACTTTTTTATAAGTATATGAATAACACTTACTTTTACAAAAATTGCATTAGATTAAGGGCTGATAATGTGAGAACTGTTTCAATTCAATTAAACTTATAGTAAAACACATTCGCTTTTAAGGTATACGCAAAACAATAGCATATTTTTGTTGAAATGGGTGAAAGTTATTGTGAAATTTGAATAGAAAATTATCATTTAAACAAATTATATAATTTAAAAACTATTTAGACTTAACAACAATTTAGTACACAATAATCTCGTAAATTGAATGATACACTTATTTATTTGATGCATATTATCATACGATGATCTCAAGTAAAATTTCCCGACCAGTGATTCAAATGAAGGCCCAAATAAAAGCTAATATTCGCACTCATCACTTGACTGGACTGCTAGTTCTGATCTTTTTGTAAGCATTTCTAACTTTAAACTTGTTTTGCACAGAGCGTGTCATCCCCTTTAGGCATAAACTATTTATTCTATGCATACCATCACTACTGAAACATAGAATAGTGTAGAGCCTAAACTCATTTGACTTGAGTCGAGATCTTCCCCTTTCAGTTCATGTTCAGTTTTTTCCATTAAAACTCAGGCCATTCCATAGCTGTGAGCTTTGAGCACCACTTATAATAACTTTATAAGAAAAATAACTTTTGAAAGTTCATCAAAAATACAGTCAAAATTTAAAGCAATTCTTCTAAATCTAAAATAATATTTTCTATACCTATTTTGGAAGACCTGTAATAATCATTTTGTCAATTTTGAAATCGTTTTTAAATAGGAAAATTAAATTTTTAATCAAAAAAGATTTCATTTTTTAAAAGCTCAGACTGGTCTCAACCCAAAAAACTTAAGCTCAAACTCAAGCTTTACACTAATAAGAAGTATTACCTGTTGGACCAGTTTGCAAGTGAGGAGGGATTTACAGGTGTAGGGCTTTTCAATTGCGTCATGTCTTTCACGTCAATCTGTGCAAAGAGACCCACTTATTAATCATAATTAATATTAAAAGTGAAATATTGATAGATTTATGATAAACTTTTCATTGAAATACAATAATTACCGTTCTTTTTATTAGTTTTCTATCACTTTTTATTAATTAAACGGAAAACAGAGCTGTGCTAATTATTATATTTCTTTTGAAACAAATCTCAACTTTTATTGCCTGAATAGGTATTTACTGCAACTCCACCAAAAATTGTAGCTCCCATTCAATTATTTTATATTTGTATAGATATAACAGTAGTGCTACACAAGAATTGAACACAACTTTTGAAAAGAGTTGTCGATTTCACGTGATTAACAGTATTCTCATAATATTTGCTGTAATTAATTCATTACCTAAAACATAAGTCGCTTTCAGTATAAGTATATGTGCTGTAATTCTATTTTGATGCCATTTTAGGGAATTTATCGGATTTTTAAATATTGTGTTATATTCTGTCAATTTTATTAATGAAAAATTCATTTTTTCAAACCAATCACTAATATATTTATCGAATAGAATACAAGAATTTCAGTTTTGAGATCATATCGTATTTTGAAAAAGTTATGAACTCATTAAAAGTCTGTAAAACTATAACTAACTTTTATAAACTATAGAAAACTGAAGATAATTAAAAACATTTTCTTTGTCTGTTGTAAAACACATTTTTATGATTAGTTTGTTTTGCATTTGATTAGCAATTCATTCATTTGTAGGCATTTGTAATTTTAAATTAAAATATAAACTAATTATGGATTTAATTAAATATTTGTCTGAAAGGAGAACACAATTGCAAAAAGAGTTAAAATGAGCGCAAAAATCAGTTGACTCTAAGGTTTGCAAGAATTTGAGTGAATATGGATTTGAGTCACAAATACACGAATCTCTTGAGAAGATTGAGAAACAGATGAAATCAATGCCAAAGTTGGACACCAATGGACTCAACGCTAATAAATTGCTTTCATAGCAAAGCAAACAAATCAACGCTTTGTTTGATTTGAATGAAAACAAATCCATTGAAATACAAAATTCTGCCCAAAGTTTACACCAATTTATTAATAATTACTTAAGAAGTAATTCCAAAGACGAAGACATCGATCAACAGATTCGGGATTCAATACGAATGAGAGATAAACTCAATGGAAGACGAGATCTGATGAATAAGAAATGTCAGCAAATGATTAATAAAATGAAATGCATTCAAGTTTTGCCAAATATTTCTAAGTATTCACTAATCAGAGAAATTAAGTCAAAGCGACAAAAATGCTATTAATTCATAAATTGAAGTTTAATGAAGTTTAACTAATTCTTAAGTATTTGATGTATTGCTTAAGTATTGCTTTAATTAAAATATGTTTCAAATATTGATTGCAATTATATATAAAAGTAATTTTGATTTTTTCAATACTTCCAAACTTTAAATGTAAAAACACTTTAATTGCTTTTCCAATATATGTCTATTACTAAGTTATGTGTCTGTTGTGTCTGTTATGTGTCTGTTATGTTTCATTTGTATAGTCTTTTAATATAATACTGTAGTAAATGTTTTCATACATTTTAAAGCATTATTTTGAAAAATAGTTTAATAACTCACTCATGTATTTGATATATTCTTGACTTTAAAATTAACCCCAATCCCAATCCCATCCCATGGGTTTGGAAATGAAATATCCATCACTACCGGAAAGACCGTCTCATACCGTAATAGTTCTCAAAAAAATAGTTTTAAAAAGTTGTGCAAAAAAATATATCAAATATATGAGTAATTAAAATGTGACACAACTCAAGATATTTAATTCATATATAAATTGATAAACAAATGGTTCACTTAAGTGAACATCGATTTTGAATATAATTTAATTTTGCAATTAAATAATTTTTTAATTAATAAGTATTTTATAGAATAATTTGTTCAATTTTGGTGGAGGTCTGGTCTGGCAGTTAACTAAAGCGTGTTATTAAAAGCCTTTCATTTTTGGATTTTAAATAAAAAATATTATTCTTCTCGAAAAACACTTCTTTTAGGGCAAAAAACTGTTTCATATTTGAAATCTATGAAAAAACTATTATAGACTATAATTAAAAAAGATTTTAAAAAAGTTAAAGAACTGTGACATTAATGCCATTAATCAATTATTGAATAGTTTAGTGACTGTACTAATAAAATGCTAATAAACTGCTGTAAACGGGAAATAGAAATGCCATCTCTTATGCATTGCTATATTTGAAGGCAATATTGTTTCTGATAAATCTTTATAAAGACTTACAATTTGTAACTTTTTTAGATAATAAAATCCGACTCAAATAGGCGTATATTAAGGATCAAAAAGTAACAAAACAAATATCTCTCAAAATACGTTTTAAAAATAATGCTTAAAAATAATAAAATAGAGTTAAAGATCATATGATATGACGTTTTATTTGTTAATTAATATTATTTTTGGAGATTAAGTGAGTCTTTACTGCACTTCATGTATGATCAAAAGGTTTAATAAACTATCGCTTGAAAGACATTCAAAACACAGTCAACAGAAATGTCATTAACGAAAGGGTCTGACGAACGGTCGCCTCTCCTCAGCGGTGACTTCTATTCCTCATCTGCGGGTCCGTCGACTTCAGCCTATTCTTCACCGAACGGACACTTTCCTAATAATGGTAAACAATTCTGATTTAATTAAAACACAAATGATTTGAATAATATTTAAATAACAATTGATTTAATGGTATGAATAGTGAACAGCTCTTACACAGAGTCATATGTAACGGTTCCTGCCATTGGACCCGATGAGTTGCCCCCGCCTTACAGTGCGTCCCTCTCTAGCGGTGTCCCAATGGTCTCGTGTAGAGTCTGCGGATCAATGATTGACATAAGTGGCAAAAGAGACCAACATGTGGTCAAATGTGATAATTGTAATGAAGCGACGGTTAGTTGACGAGCATTTCAATCCATTTCAATCACAATTAATTAATTTATAATTTTTGTAATCAAAAGCCAATTAAAACTGCTCCCAATGGCAAGAAATACGTTCGGTGTCCGTGTAATTGTCTTCTTGTCTGCAAAGCCACCGCTCAAAGAATTGCATGCCCTCGACCTCAATGGTAATCATTTGTTGACTATATTTTAGGTTTTTTTTCATTTTTATCTACGAATTAATGTTTGATTTAATTTTGAAAGCAAACGAATAATTAACTTATCAGTTGGTCAGACGGCGAATAACACAACAATGCCAACGATGGCTCCGATACCAGGAATGTGTCGCGTGATGTGTGCCCACTGTCACGAATCATTTCTGTTCAATACGTTGCAGAACAATTTGGCGCGTTGTCCACACTGTCGAAGACTCTCTTCTGTGGGCAGAGAATTCGCCCGAACCAGAGGTGTTGTGTTTGTAGTACTGGCGCTCATCTTTTTAATTATATCTTTAGGCGTTATATTTGGAACACTCAGTATGATTAATAGCGGCTCTCGAGGTCTCATCGCTTTAGACGTTATATTTTCTTTAGTCTGTCTCTTATTGTTTTTCCGTGCGATACACTATTTAACAATGAAAGTCAGTGTTATAGATAGCTCTTCATAAACGATCAATACTTTAATGCTTTAAATGTTCATTGAATGAAAGCGCAATCTTATTATTAATTTGAATTTAACATTAATTTAAAGGGCATTTCGCTATCGATTACATACATTTGTTATTCAATTTTAGTTTATTAATCGCATTCAAAGGGATTTTAGGAAATGTCTCTATTGTTTTATTTGCGAAATATATGGTATGATATTTAAGATGAGAGATATTTCTCTTATTAAACTGTTTTTCTTATTGTACTATCAAATATATGATTCAATATATGATTCATTTCAATACAGTATTAAATTGAAGACAATTTATTGGTTAGTGATTTGAGTCATTATTAATGTTAAATAAATGTTTGAATCGTTAAAAATCTAAGAAATTTAGAAATTAGTTTGAATTGCGCTCGAAATTGAATTTATCAAATGTTTAGATCTGAATTCAATGTTTAAACTTATGTTAAACTTATTAACTTTTCATTATTAGAGTAAATACTAAATATCTTTTTTTATATATTATCAAATTTTGAATGACATGAAAATTTCAGAAACACTTCAGAATATGACCTGAGGAACAATTTTAATCAATTTATTTGTAAAAACTGAAAACTAAAATTTTTTAATGTTTCATTTTTTATCACTTTCGCTAATTTAAACAATTGATAGTATTTTCTTTTATTCATATATAATACTAATAAGTATATCATATGCTTTCAAATGTTAAATGAATTTTCAATTTTATTATAATTTAATTTAATTGAAAATAGAAAAAGTCTATTCATTACTATACAGAACATGTTATTTACTGTTTTAATTTACAGAACAGTTTTGATCATAATTGCCATTAAAATCTGTTTTATTATTACAATAAAGATATTCTTTAATTAAAAATACGAAAATCTAATTAATTTGAAGAGATTTATAGATGTTTATGGGGTTTTTTGATGAAACCCTTTTCTCTCAGCCATTTCACGACAAGGGGTGTGAGGGCGACAGTGGCCATAACCCTGACAGGCATTGTCATCTTGTGTATAGCATACGCCACAGCAAAGGTGCCCGAACTGGCCATCACTTTGGCTCCGATGGCACCGAATCGGTCGAAATCGAAATGAGACGGAAGATCGACTCCCATATAGACTATTGTATACCATATTCCCAGTGATGTCAAAGACAGACTGATATGTAAGACCAGAGCAGTTGTGCCGTAATTCTGGATAACTCTCTTCAGCCGTTCCGTGTGTGTCAGGCGAGGGGTGTCGTCAACAAACTCTACCTTCAAGACTGGCTTTTTGTGAGCTTTTTGATCGCTATAATGTCTTAAACCAATCAAAACACTCTTTGGGCTCTTCTTCTCATATTCGACAGTTTTGTATTCATTTATTTGAATCAATTCATTGCAAACTGAACTTATTCTTCGATTAAAACACAATCTGTTGAACCTTAGAATGAGATTTAATTTCGTGGAAAACATTTGGTGTTTATTAATAATAATGAATACTATTTAATACTTAAACTTGAATTCATAACCAAAACAACAAAACGTCATCTGCTTTTTGGCATTACTTTCACTCATGAGATGTCACTTCAAGCGCTATAAACTTTGATTTGTTCTACTTTTTCAAAAGACAATCATTGAATCGATCTTTTAATCAGATTTTTATTCATTTTTTCAATCAATTCAATTGTATTCCTCTTTAAAGTACAACAAAATCATTTGAAAACTTTTATTTCATAAAGCGATAGAAATTTTTCTCTATTTAAAAAACTTTGACTTAAATTTTGATTTCATATAACTTTATTGTATTCATAAATGATTCTTAAATATGTTAAATATATAACTAAATTATTGTCATTTTCTTTAATCAATTTTGCATAACATTAAGACTCGTTTTCTCAATATTTGAATGAGAATTAAGTAAAGGCTTTGATATACAGTTGAGTTTTCATAAATTCTTGATATCTAAAAGAGATCAGCGCTTATGTTATTGTTATTCTTAGTGTTGAATCAATTTTAAACTTAAGTTTGAAACTATTTATTAGAATGTTTCATAAATTAAAAAAATAAGACAATAAGGATTTCAATTCTATTCATTTAACTTAATGTAATTGTAATTAAAGTCTTACGGAATTCTTAAACTTATATTTGTAAGAGTTATTTGAGAGCTGTTAAACTTTTTGCATTAGCCGATTATTTCTTATGGCTTTTGTGGTTTAATTTGGAGAAATATCGAGATATCGAGTCTTTAACACCTAAAGAGCAATCGATTTGTTAATTGTGAAACAATTCAAATGTTTCTCTATCTTATAGATCGCACATTTCTCCAAATGAATGGTTGAATACTAATGATTGAAAACCTAACATTTGACTTGAATTTTTATACAACATTATTCATTATTGAAGAGTTGATGCGTAGGGTCAGAGAACAAGCTTATGATAAGCTCACCGGTGAGGTAATTGAGCTCATATATGAATGATTTCAATAAATAAATTATACTTCAATGAGTTGATTAATTTTATTGATAGTGATGCAGAAATGGGAGAAATGGGAGAATGCCAGAGCTCTCGTAGGATGCATTGCAGATGTTGACTGCGATTTACCGTTCATAAGGAAAAATAATTATTACGAAATTTAGATATATCGCTGCCAGAAAAACCAGTGCTGGAACACTTTTTTGAAGACTTAAGCTATTCCTAAAGAGGAGGCTTTCATTTACACAGTTTGAAATGATGCTGAATCGTGAGTTCGCCCAGTGAACAATGTATAGACCTTTAGGCGTTCAAAAGTTTCATGTTTTAGTTTTTTAAGACCTCACCCAAAAGTATGCCGACGGCTATGAAAGCTATAATGCTCGGCAGGTTTGCAGTTTTTATACAGCTGGCTCTTAATGCATTTGGCTCTTTGGTATATGCCTTTGAGCTACAATGCAATACAGTATAATACCAGTACATGCTCTGTATGTTATTTCTATAGATTTGCTAAAAGCTTCTCTGAGGCGAATTCTATTTTCTACCCACTATCAAAAGGAAAGAATGATTACAAACCTTTATAAGACAACCTGAGAAACACCCAAGTATTGCACCAGAAATATTATGCTTCTTAACTACGTCACATATTTTACACGGAGACAACCGTTCTGACCAACTTTTGACTTTCCTTTTTATCTTTTTCAATGTAATTCAATGAAATGCAAAATTTTAATTTTAAAATTGGTTCACTTCTGCAGAAAACATGTCTCTAGAGCTTTAATACTTTTAGCTAATTACAAGCTCAAGGAATACAATTTTCTTATACTAATAGTTGGATTTACAATATTTTGGAACTATAGTTGCAAATAAACATCCACCTGAGGACCGATTGAATTGAGTGCTGCCTTTATCCCATCAGGGGATCCCGGATTTAAGAACCCACCCTTTGGCGCGGTATTGCCTCGAAGGTAAAACTGCATTTTATCTTTTAGGGCTCTGATCTGCCTATGATATAATAGATTGCTTTACTTAATTAAGATCGTTGTGCGCTATGAATCATTTAATACTGCATTACATCCAACACTGTTTTTTAACTATGAACTCAAATAAGATTCTAACCTTTCGATAATGCTTTCGGAATACAATTAGGAATACATTTCAAGTTATTTTCAAATCTTTGACTGTAAATGAACTTTTATTTTATGCCTTTTATCGAATAAAAATCTGTTTCACATTTATTTCACTCTTCAATACAATATTTTCTTTACAATTTATAAGTAAATTACAATATATGGCACTTATTTTCATACAATATATTCTTATTTATACGAAAAGCTACAAAATGCTGAAATAAAATATTAAATTGAAAATATTTTCAGTTATGAAACATCTGATCGCTTTAGTGGTGTTATCATCAGGTATTAGAACAAACTGAATGAAAAGCAGTTTAAATTTACAAATGAAATATTGAACTAAAGATGCATTTTATAAAACAACTGCATTCGAAAGTGATGCACAACTTATTTAAGCTAAATATCAATTAAAATGTTAGAGATCTAAAGAGATCATAAAAGTATTGTTTTGACGAAATATCTAAACATTCCTCAAATATTCGTTACCTAACTTTGGAAATCGTAAGACTGTTTGAAACAATATCTCATGCGTACAGAACTATATGCACTGTATGTATGTTTGATATAATCTTATTGACATATCAAGAATAAACCGCATGTTAAATGCATTAGTGATTAGATATCAGATTAATTAAATGATATCATATTAAATGTTAGTACTTTAGTTGTGTACTGTATTAAAGAGGTAAGTATTTCCGTACCATTAAGTATTCAGAAAATTGCTGTCCTTCAACGCCGCCCCCATTCGAAGCCATAATTTTAAAACTGTTATTCAGTAATCTTGTGATAGTTTGAAGCGAATTAAGCTTACAGTAGCCGTTCAGTGGAAAGCGAATCACATGTTTGGCGTCTTGATTCCACGCCACACCACTTCTTGAGTCCATCAAAGTTTGACTTATTTCGGGGAAAACTTCTTCTATTAAGTTTCGTTCTCCACTTATGCACACCCTTTCGCCTAACTCTGGACTAATATTGAGTGCCAAACATTGAAATCCGATCTCATTTTCATGATTACCAGAAGTTGGTGAAGCGACCCGAGAATCAGACGAACAATTGTTAAAATTGCGACCGTTATAGCTATATCTGTTGGTCACTCTATTTTTGGTGCTGTAGTTATGAGGAAATGCATTACTGTTTGGAGATGTGCTTCTACTGCAACAATTTGAACTATTGTTTCTTTCTTTTTTGATTTGTTCCAATAACCTGTGATTTTTCAATTAATTAATTACTTTTTATTTTATTCTTAAACACTGTAAACCTAAATATAGTTCGAGAACTCTTTTATTAAATCAAAAAAAAGAGAAATGAGATAACGAATAAGAAAAGAAAAAGAGACGTTTAACTCAGTCGGTTTTTTTGTTTGTTCTTACCATAAACTGTTCAGTAAACTATTTTAGACACTGCCTATGCAGAGACAATGCATAAAAGAAACATCGATTAAAAATATATATACAGTAGAGCTTTAATTGAAATGGATTTTAGCCCAAATATATGTGATATAAGTTTGCAAATACCTGTACTTAAAAAGTTCAAAACTATTAATTTAATTATAAGCTGCAAAAGTAAATTGACTAATATTTAGATAATTTTAATGTAATTACAATTAAAAATAAATTAATAAAAAACTTTTTTTAAAATAAGTGACAGCAATAAGATAATAATATTGAATAAAGTTATAAAAAACTGAAAGTTTGAGCTTTCATGTCAAGAAAAATTATCACTGTATTGAATTCTGACAGTGCAGTGAAAATTTTTAGAAAAACAGAAAATCTGATAACTCTATAAACAGTATAAGCAGTATATTATCATTTTCTTTAAGCTAAGCCTCGAAAATATTTGTTTGTAATTTTCCATTAATCTGTTTATACGGCATTTGATTTGATATTTAATTTCGCTCAATATATAGTAATCTGACATCAATTTTATAATATTTATAATAGTGATTGAAAAAATTAGTTATGGATTACCTGAGCAGCGCAGGAATGTCGTAAAACTTGGCCTCTTCGTACAGAAGATCGAATTCACTGAAGTTGTCGGGTATTACTAATGAATTTGTACGCAAAAAGTTTAATATGTGTCTAAACATTTTGCCGTCTCTATCAATGAAGTAATGCTGTTTCAGACTGTCGAGAACTATTGGAATCGAACCGTTGAACATTCTCGCCAATCGACTTTCTGGGTGTCTAAACGATGGTCAACACAATTAATTCAAATTTAGCTTCAATTAAATTATTATTTTTTCATTTAAATTTAATTTATTTTTAGAGCCATTCATATTTTTAGGGCCAAAATCCAAGAATTGATATTTAATTGTTTGCTGCCTTAAAGTAGAAATAAATTTTCTTTTGTTTTTTGTCCTAAATTAACAATAAGTTTATCAGTTTGTGAAATGGATTATATAGAGGCTGTTCACGAAGATGTAATAAATTTTTAGGTTTTTTGGTCATTCATATTCTCAATTAAATTTTAGCTCCAGTAATGATATTGAGGTTAAAAGTGATATTCTTGTCTTACAAGTAAAGGTAAGTGCATAATAACCCAATTAGTGGCGATTCAGACTAAAACGAACAGTTTTTTGTATGCGCTTTTGGGCAAAAATGATCTCAAAAAACATCAATTTTGTCAAGAGTTGAAAAATAAAGTGAAAGCAATTTATATTCTGTTCAATAATTTAAATAAAACCAAGTTTTCTTACTTTGTCAAAGTTTCTAATGAAGACGTATATATAGAACCGCCAACATCTATATGAACCGGTGCTGTGTACCTATGATTACAGAAATGTGTTTTTTAAAAAAGAAAGTATTTTAAAGAAATATGTTTTTTGTTTTTTATTATATTTACAAATTATATATTTTAATTAAAATCTTATTTTTTCGCTCTTTCAATGCAAATGTAATATACAGTATATTTGGAATATATTTGTATTGTGTGCAACCCTCCAATACATACCTCGAAGCTGCGGCCACACATGGTATACCAGATATCTTGTGGTTATAATTTCCTGTTGGAGAAGTTCGAGCTGGGGATGAATTACCGCTTAGACTTCCATGATCTGCACTGCCAACAGATGATGCAGCAGCTGATAGTGCGCTCATTATTTTTGGACCACTCCAAGAACTTTTTTCAGAAATCGCAACAGTAATAAAAATAATACAAAAAATGAATTAATTAAGAATACTGTAATTCATGACAAGTGAGCAGTTTTGTAATGACGAAACATTTCCACTGAATATATATTGGATAAGTTATTACTGCAAACGCTGCAAATCTTATTGACTTGAGGACAAACACGATATACGCGATATACGCCGTGATGGCCTCGGACTTTGCAAAATATAAAAAGGCCCGAAGGAATGTTCCGGTATGAAAGTATGTATTGGTATAACCTTCGCTGCAAATATTTTTGCTGGTGGCAAGGAGACTAATGGCCAGAAGGTATTAAAAGAAGGGTGGAATGGAATATCTATGATAATCGCTCGGCTTCAATAGTTTTTTTTAATTTTAAATAAATGCCATCTTTCCAAAACTGATTATTATGCATTCGAACGTTCGAAGTCATACAATTACTTATGCTTTTTAATCCACTTTAAAAGCTAGTTTTCTTAGCATTTCATTTTTATTGAGGAAAATTATCATTTTACTAAAGAATTACTATGAGATCTCAAAATTTACTTTTAATTATTCAAAGGGCTTGTAGTAGGAGTTCATAAAATCGATTGTGAAAACAAAATTTTACATAAATCTAATTAGCTTGAGATGAAGTCAACACATGGATAATATACTGGTCATGTCAAAGACGTTCCACTTATTTTGTATATGTCTATTAGAATCCATCTGAATCCATAAAAATGTCTTAACTCGAGTCACCACTTGATTCAGAAAACTTATTTATACATAAGATTAAATCAAATCAAACGATATAAAACTTTAATTTAATGGAAAGATTTAATGCAATAAATTAGATGATTATCTGATATCTAAAGATTAATTTAATTTTCCTCAATCACTCAATGAAAAACATTTTTGAAAAATAAAGTTTTCATTTCTAAAAACACTTAAATCAAATGCTTCAAAGATTTATAAATAAATATAAATTAGTCAAAAATTTATTATAACTTTGATCCATCACTTCATCCTCAGTATATAAATAAGTTGGTCATATTCTGATAATACTAATAATTAATTCTCTTTTAGATTCAATGTTATTCTATTGGTATACTGTATTTTATGATACAGTATATGCCAATAAATATCTATAAATTCAACTTTGCAATCATTAAATATCTATCAAATACTGTATATATTCCCTTAATTATAAATTAAATAAATTCTTTGAAGATAACATTACTGATAAAAATGGAGCTTTAAATTAGTTCCAAACTCTTTAAGAATGAAAAAATTGTAAGAAAGGAATCGTTCTTAACACACGAATTAATTATTAAATAATGTAAAATTATAGTATTGACCAATATTTAAAAGTATAAAAAATAATTGACTCAAACTTTGAAACATTATTTATAAAACTGAGTTTAGAAATATAGCGATCAAGAATTAGAGTATAGACTTAGATATATGTTACATAATGTTAATTATCTAAACTTTAATTATAAATATTCATTATAATTGGCAGAAAAGTATCTAAATTTGAATTAAATTGTAAGATAATTTATTACACATGCATACAGATCGCTAATAAGATCATAAGTTAATTATTCGTATTACTATTAAGCGTAGATTTCATGTATTGTTGATTAATTCTAGTCATGAATTTGAAGGGACTTTGTTGTTCAAAAAGATATATCAATAGTTTAATAATTCTAAACATTAAATTAATTGAATGAGCAAACAAGACAAGTGATCGATCCTTCATATATCCTTCATATATAACCTAACATTAGCTGTAGTTTTCTTAAAATCTGTATTCAATGAAACGAATTAACAGAATTGAACATCTTTTTAACCATAAGGACACTAGTTTTTAGACAAATTATTCTTAAAACAAATTTTACGAATCGAACCGAAATTTAAAAATTAGTTATGAATAGAAAACGAATAGAAAAGAAAATACAAATTTAATTTACAACACCGTACATTTGTAAAGCTATAGAAATACTCTTACAGTGTAATGACTGCTTTAGCTTAACAGTTAAAACAAGAAAAAAGTTTACTCACACAGAATTAGCAATCATCAACACAGAGTCCTTTTTTCACAGAATAAAAAGCATTTTATTGATAAATTTTGATAATTAATAAAAGTAGTGCTTTCAGTAGTGCTTTCGAATGAGGCATAATTCGAGCTTAAGATAGAGTACACAACAATTTCACATTATTTGCCGCTCTAAGCTCTTACTGTTAGTTATTCTCATCTTGTGCTCCAGTGTTCAGTTACTGCTAAAAGCTGTATTGAACACATCCAATAGTAATTATATAGCCTGAAGCGATCTTGTTGTCAAGGAGACACTTACTTGTATTTCGTTTTTAGGGAGCTTTCAATGTGCAGTACAATCCTTGAACTGGCCGCAGGCTATTTCCTCAGTAATGCCAGATGCGATCCGACTGCGACAGTCTCTATTGCTAACAAGCAAAAAGTCAAAGGGGGAAACTTTTAATGAATTGTCTTATTAGGAAAACATTGAAGATTCTGATTTCTTACAACAATCGCTTTCATAAAACCATCGGTGAGTTCCATGAATTTGATTAAAAACTCTCTGCGTTACGACTTTCTGCTCAGATGTTTTTTAAATATTTATGCTTTATTGTCGTCATCCTTGTGTTTACTTATCTTACATTAAATCTTTACATAAGAGATGATTCTTCAAAAGATTCTTTGCTGATCAGTTTTGTTCCCTCAAGAGAAGTGTATGGTCTTCTCTTAACCATTCCTGCAATACCTCTAAGCAATATATAGTACAGCACGTTCTGCTCAACTGTACTGTACGAATATATTGAATAAGCTGTGTGTTTGGCACTTGTGCTATTTCGTTACCTTAGCATATTTTGCTGACAACTTACACCCTTTCAACATAACTTTGCGTTTAATAATTCGATTTTATTCTCAATTTATTCACTTTGAATGAAACAAAGATTTGAAGACAGAATTCATAGTTATTATGTTTGAGTCTATTTTGTGGTAAAACATGAATCGTTACAGAAAATGTTTGTGAAATATAGATTTTTTTAACTATTTTAAAGCAGAGATGCAAAAGAGGTTTATGTCGTTTTTATTTCAAATAAATTATGTTTTATGCGAATGTTAAGCATTCAGATGATAATAATGATAGAGATTAGGCTCTATGAGAAATATAATTCAAAAAGTCAGTGCCTCGAAGGCTCTTATACTGTACTGTATTGCATACATTATATAATACAAAGATATTGAACACTAAAGATACTTCGGTTATACTTCTTTTCATAACATGATCTAAAAAGATAAGAAAATTACAAATTTAAGAAATCGTGAAACGAAACAAAATTTGCCCAAAAACCTATCACTTTGAAAACTAAAATTAATGCCTTAAATATTAGTCTCAAATCTAAATGTGGGGCTCATAACAATTTTAATTTGGGATTTTTGAAAACCTAAGAATTTGGTTATTTTATTGAACGATCAGTTTATCAAATATTCAGATTTGCAATTTGCTAAAGAGCTTTCTCTCAGATATAATTAATCAAATTGTTGGTTTAGATTAAACCAATCTCAAGAACACTATAATAATAGAATCGATGGTTTCTTATAATTATAATTTCTGGGCTTAAAGTTGTGCATAAAGAATCTAATTAATTGCAATGAAAATTACTATAATCAGTATCACATCATAATAGCATAAGACTATTAAATAATGCAATCTTGACATGATTTAGAAAACAGATGCAGGAAACTTGAAATTGATTTCATTTTTTCAATATACAGCCCTTATATCACGCGTTTTTGCCTCAGTTTAAACGTTTGAATCGATAGAATATTGAGGAAAATAATTCCCAAACAACCATAATAATTGTGATAATGAACTCAATTGCTTAATAGCTATAGCTTAACATTAAAACAACAGATATTAGATCAGTTCGGGTTCTTATAAGTTAAAGTCAGTCAGTTTAAAGAGTTTTTAGTTCAGTTATCATTTCTAGAGAACAAACTTCTTTATTTGATTGAAATGTTTGACATAAGCCATGATTAGCTGCCTATAAATAACTGGTTATATCAATATAAAAAGTATATAATAAAATATTTTTAATGTGTATAATAAACTAAAATTAAGGCATTTTAAAGCAAAGTAATTGAAATAAATTGTCGTATTCTTTCGAAAAAATTCTACAATTATTTCCATTTAAAGTTAAGCTAAGGATTGTGCAATAAGGCATTGAATGTATTGCAACAGCATTGCAATACACACTCACTTGTAAAGTAATTGAAATTATACAACAATTACAATAAAATGCAGTTCATATGTCATATTCAGTTGTTCTCAATTTGTGGAACTGAGAGATTATTATCGAAAGGATAAAAGAAAATACAGGTATAAAAATACTATTATTAGAAAATAAAACTTTTTTTGCCATAGCTCTAAAGACTGGAGGGTAACCACAAATTCTGGATATACCAAACCAGAATCTAAGATATGGCAGACCTAATCTCAATTTATTTATTGATTACAGGACTTGAGTAACTCTTAACCAAACACAATCAAAAATAGCAAAAATTGATATTTTTATGAATTTTCAAACATTTATACATATTTTTGAACAAAGTCAACATTTGAATTCATAAAAATTTTTCAATCATTTTATAAATTAAAATTTCTTAAATAAATCCCTTTATAGTTAAGCCGGTTGTAGTGAAACCCCGTTATAGCAAAGGCTTTGACCGGTCTGGAAAGTTTCACTATAAAGGGGTTACACTGTATAATAATTTAATACCCTTCTGGTTTACAATGAAAAAGCATCATATCTGCGTAGTATTTGTATATTTAAAAATGAGAGCTAATCAATCACTATTTGGATAATTAGAAGTTTAACATTGCTTTAGTTATAGAGAACTATCCCATTATAATGTTACGAGAGACTTACTATTTTCGGAGAACAATCATCAAAAATTAGAAACAATAAGGATAAGGAATTCAATTATTAGTAAATATAAAATTCGATTATAGTGTTTATTCTTAACAAAAACAGTGTTTAAATCTAATCTTGAAATCATATTATTTTTGTAATTTGTAATTTTTAAAAATTTGATCATATATTGAACTTTTCTATACAACTTAAAAATTAAGGGATAAAGTATATATTTTTACGAAAAGTAAGAGAGAAACTAATCACTAGTAATTTTCAAAATTGACTGACAGTCTTGACTAACGTTAGTTTATTACCTTCATTATCTTTTCGCATGTAATTTACATGTAATTTTCGTAAAATACTTGTAAAAATTATAATATATGCAAAATATTAAGTTAATTCAGAACAAACTTTTTAAAACTTCAATTTAATTATCAATGAATAGCCTCCGCTCCACGCTTGACTCCAGGGTACTTTTTGAGCCTGAGGCTCAGACTCCCGGCTCGAACCCTTGGAGCCGAGGCTCGTCATTAATAATTATTAATCATTTGGACGTTAACTTCAAAACTGTGATAAGAGGTTTGCGGTATAAAAAATAATACTTAAGTTTAAAACTTTATCATAGTTTTCACTTTTCAAATGACTCAAAGAATGTTAAGATTTAAGTAAAAAGCCAATTGTCAACTATTAGTTTAATGTCATTTATTATTTTTAGGAATACTATTGGGTTAACGCTAGGGCTCACAGTGCAGGAGTCGGACAGTCACGTGTCAGCCGTATTGTGGACTAATTTCAACGTAAATCATATTAAACTCATATTTTGCGCATTCATTCAATAGCTTTTATCCAACTTTTATCATAAGTTCATTTGTTTGAAAGCTTTCCAGAAAGTGAACTACTTTTATAACATTTTAATTAAGTGTTTAGACATTGAAACCATATCTTTAAAGAATTCAAAAATTAGATAAAAGTGAGAAAATTTTAATGTTATTTTAGGTGACTTGGTCTGAGACATACAGTCATACAATTGATTACAATCTGTGTGAATATGATTCCAAACCTCGAGTTCTAAAACTCAACATTTTCTAAGTTTTCATTCGTTTTTATAGCAATTTTGAGATTTACGAGAATTAGAGGAAAGCATCAAAAGTAACACTTTTCGGGACATAAATGAGTCCTTATTTTTATAGCTATTTAATGATTGACTTCACTCTCATCTGACTCTCATTTGTTTGGTTTGTTTAACAGCATTTCCAATAAGTTATAAACAGTTCGGTCACAGAAAAGTGAAATCTTATGCGAACACAACTGAACACAAGTAATGTACATATGAGAAGTGTTGTGCCCTCTATTGGTATAAGAGTTAACATTATATCAAAACAATAATTCATTTCATTTTATTAGACGTCATGTCTGAGAAACACATAAATCAAAAATTGTGAAAAACAATCATTTCTTTAATAATGAATAATGAATGGCATGACTTGAGTGCCACGTATTGAATATAATTTACATTATTTAACACCAAATTTATTAATTTGATTAAAAAGATCCAATTATGGAAAGTGTGGACATATTTACCATTTTTGATGATTATAAACAAGCCTGTCGTCAAAGACTGTCTGAAACCGACTCAACACAGGTTCACATTTATTATTAATTATTTGTTCATTTCATTATTGCATAAATTGTTTTCAATATCAATTGTGTTTATATTGATGTCAAACAACTGCTAATTAAATATTGATTTGTAATTAAACTCATAATTATTAAATTAATTAATTTAACTATTAATTAAAAATATAGTCAAAAATGGTTTTAATGGAGACAACAATTGAGGAACTCTTAGAGCAAAACGAATTACTGATTACAACAATAGTTGAGTTGCAAAAGGAGGCGAAGAACCGGTGCTTAGAAATGGACAAAAGGCTGTCAATGAGTGCATTCAAAACAGAAGAAGTAGTTCTGGCGCTGAATAAGTATGAAAAAGACATAAAAAAGATAGTAAACGATAGGATCACAAGCATAGAGGCCTCGGATATAATCGAAGAACTGAATGCACACATCGTTGCCATTAATATAGAAAATAATTATTTGAGAGAACAAAACGATAACCTAAAACACGATTTGAATAATTTGATTGAAATGATGAAAACCAGAATTGGAGACCAAAACGTGACCGACAGTAAGAGTGAGACCTGTCTTACCTTTTGTGATGTAGATCCCGAAGACATATTCGGTCCCATTGAGGCCATTATCAGTTCGAACGGATGTTCTGTTGACGAAGGAGTTCAGGTGGAGATCAACGAGTGTTTGTCGCGATCCTCTTCGGTCTCAAATCAAACCAAGTTTTTAGTTGAAGAGAAAGAGCTATTGATATGTAAACTACAGGAACACTTGCAGACCATCTCTAATGAACTCCAACTCAAAGACGAAGTCCTCAAGAATTTGGAGACAAAGTTGAACACTACTCGAAAAGAGAATTTAGACTTAAGAACTAGTTTGAGTCAATTGAATGAAAGGTATGACGAATGCGAACTTAAATTACAAGAAGCTATTGATAGAGTGTCTGTACTTAACGAGCACAAGAGATCATTAATGATTCAATTGGACGAAGAAAGCGAACAGAGAATTAAGTTTAAAGAAGAACTCAAATCATTGACTACTCGTCTGTTGGAAAACATGAAAACTGTAGAACAGCAGTCGATCACAATTCAACACTTAAGAGAAGCGATTGTCGCCAAATGCAAATCAGACTCAACACAACTCAATGGCATATCTTATATCTCTAGTCCTCAAGATTTATAAACTAATATGTGATTCATTTAATTCAATTTATATTAACGCATAACATATGAAACCCACTAATGTTATTGTTTTTGGTACTTTAAGTTACTATTATTATTATTATATAATTATATAATTATTTTATTTTTTAAACTATTTGTTAAATCTCTTGAAAAGCTTTTATTTTTTAATTTAATATTTATTATAGTTATATATACACAACATATATATATATATATAAATATAAACAGCAATTAATATATTATTGAAACAGATATATATATATATATATTTTTGGTGTAATTACATTTATTTGACTGGTATTTAATTATATCTCATATTTTTTTAAAGCAGTTGAAGCTTAAGTTGAAATTTTGTTTTAAATAAATTACTTATTTAAGTATAAATTGTTACAAAGCATAAAAACAGAATTAGTTTTAAAATAAATTATTTTTATTGATAATATCAATCATTTTGAGTACAGATTTTCAAGAAATCAAATAAACCCGTCTTTTGGTCGCGTCTTTTCTTTTTACTACTGCTCAACAGGTTTTGCAAAATATTTCTTTGTTTATCAGATGGAGTTTGGGCTGAATTACTGCTAATTATGGGATTTCTCTTCACATTGGCTGACATTTTATTAAATTTATGTTCACTTGTGTTTCGACTGTTCTTATAGTTGTGATGTTTGGATGCGATTCGTCTTTCTTTCCTCTGTTTGTCGACTCTATGAATGCCATCAATTCTAATAATATTATGACATAAAATACAATTTCCAATCAATTTATTAATACGTTTTGAAGAAAGTCTTCGTTTTTGAGTCAGTTTAGGCTTTGGCCTTATTCTCCACTGTTTTATATGAGACAAACATCTTCTACAACGACTTGTGTCCGAAGCCAACAAACGATCGCTTAATAAATGTGTTTCACTATTGTTATCACTCTTTAAGCGTTCAATTATTTTGTGTCTGTAATAAAGAGCACTCTTTTCGTTCACTTCATTGCAAACTATATTTTGGATTTGCTTTAAATAACTAATCGTTTGTTTGTTTACAACCTCTTTGACGTTCATTTGTTTTGCTTTTGTTTATGAAAAACATCGAAAAATAGAGTCAATTATTAACAAAATAAATAAATATTTATGAATGAAAGCAACGTTTTGCTAAGAGATGTCACTCTATGTCACTCTTCAGTGCATTCAGTGATGGGATTACAGTCTGTATTATATTGTAGTTTAGAAATAGTTCAAGAGTTTGTCTCTTTAAATGTTAGACCAAATTAAATATTTTACATATTTATTATATTTATTTATTTAACTTATTTAAAAGACTGGTTTTGCATAACGAATAACTTTACTCTTAAGTTTATTTATTTGAGATATTAATATATGGCACACATATAGCACACATAGAACACACATAAGGCAATCGCGACTTCTTATGTACGACACATAAGTCATATCTAACATATTTAGCATATTTTGGCATATTTTATATGATATACTGAGCCAGAAATGCTTTGCCATTTGGTTGAAGTCTAATCTCTATCATTATTATGATTATATGAGTGCTCGTACTCTATAAGAGAAGAAGTGCGAGAGTTAAAGGCATAAAAAAGTACAGTTAAAAAAGCAAACACTGTGTAACGAGTTTCAGATTTAAAGAGACTTTCACCACATTAGGGCTAAAGCTATTCTTTTAAGCAAATGAGATGACAGGCGTTTGTGATACTCTCAGGCGGAGATTTTTTAGCATTATCATTGAGATAAAGTATAGCTGTGAGTCTCATCTCTTTCTGGTATATATGAGTGCATTTCAAAGAGGAGACTAAAAAAAATGTATATGAAACTAAAATTTTCAAAAGCCATGGCTTACATGTCTTACAATACAGAACAAAGATAAATAACAGATATTTCCTATATGTCTATATGGATGATAATACTAGTGATGATCATCTTTCGACATACCATAGCAGTAAAGCTGCTCTTTCACAGTTGCTCTCAAAAGCTATTATCACTTTCTGGTCTATGTTTTTTAATGGCTACTGCTTTGCATGTGCTGTATGTGCCCATAAATCGTAGGGATTATTGAAATGGTAAAACTTTTTATAGCATCAAACATGATAAACAACTGCTAACGGCTGGTCTGAGGATGAGTGCTATAAGTGCTAGTTTTTAGTTAAACTTTTAGATTATAAGATGAACATAAATGATGCGATTCCGCAGATCTCTCTCTCTCTCTCTCTCTCTCTCTCTCTCTCTCTCTCTCTCCCATACAATCTATAATACAATACAATATAAAATAATATCTCTATATCTCAATGTTATTCATCCGCATTTATGCACTTTTTTCCCCCTCAGTCATAATTCCAATTAATGCTTTGCGCAAAGTCTTAAAAGTTTTTATGAATTTTTTTTGTTTTGTTTTATAAATTTAAAACTTTCTGACATTTTTATAGGTCTTTTGAGAATCCATGGGTTTGTATGAGTGGGGGTAAGACGTCAGGAGGGATGTAAAATTTCATCAACGAAAAAATATTAACTTTAATATTATGCTTAAGAAATGTATGCTTAATATTGTGTTGTATTAAAGTTAGAGAATGTGTACTGACTTACTTATATTCTTTAGCTTAAGGTTTGTATGCATTTATTATTCCAGATTTTTCTCTCTTTCTCTAATTAGTTTCTGTTGAAAATGCAATTTAAGCTGTCGTACGGTTATTACTATTATGATTATTTTTATTATTGTATCTCATTGTATATGTATATTATTTTATTTAAGAAAAAGTATGAATTGATTGGATGACAGTAATAGTAATAAGCAGTAATAATTCAGCAAAGAAGTCGTTTTATTGTGGATGACATTTTGGTCATAACCGTCATAACAGTTTCATTAAAAAGTCTATTAGATCTGTATTAAGCCGTATTAGAGCAGTATTAGAGGTTTAACTTTGGTTTGCGTGTCGGAGTCAAACTTTTATTGAATGTAAACATTTATGTTTGTTTTATTGCAAATAATTATCTTCCAATGGCAACGCTGCCAACGCATAACAACTCAATGACAGTTATGAACTTTCAGACAATTCATAGAAACAAGACATAGACATTTGCAAACGGCTTCCAAAATAATTATCTCACTATAATAATGAATATCTGGTGACACGCCTTTGTTTGCTTATTTATTTTTGACTTTTTTCTACTCATTCTTAATGGAAGTGGTTCTGTACGGTTGTGTAGGGTTTGGTATAATATATTATATACACGACTAACTCTGCATATAATCTCTCAATGATTTGGTCTCACAGTTGATAGATCTTTAATGGACGGCTATCATTAAAAGAGTATTGCACGAGAATATAACTCATATAACACAACAGTAATACTGTAACTCTATTCGTATACTAACTTACAGCACAAGTTTCTATTACTATTACTTTACTATACAGTAGTTGTATAAATATATGCGGTAAGACTCACAAACATTTTCTATCAGTTTTATACATCCAAAACACAGATGTGCTTAATCTAACACTACATCCCATAATAAGTTTAGTTGGCTTTGCTTTGAGTTATTTTGTTACCGCTTGCGCGGCAACCCATTCGGGGTATTGCAGGAAATTAGTCTCATTGGCAGTACGTATACTTCATTGGCTAATAACATGCAGGAATTAAGATTACAAAACTAGTCCCAGTCTTTGTTTTCATCAGACACTTAATATGTTTTTCTGCAAAATTGCAGAGGAGATGAGAATTCATGATGAGAATCATGAAAATCAAACTCAAATTGGCTTTCATTTGGTTTTAAGTTTAGGTATTTTAGGCTCAACTGTAGAATAGAGAATCAGAACTGTAATGTATAGACAGATATGTGTAGAGCTGTACAAAACACTACTGAAGAGTATATGACTCAAATGCGTCACATTCTTACGCCTTACTAAGTTTAATTTGATTTCATCAAAATGTGCCAAATGCTTAGCTCAGCATTAATTTTTGTAAAGCGCATACTCTTCTCATCTTTACTTATCAAAGCACTGTCTCGCTCTCCCGTTGACTCTCCGGCTCTCTCTTTTTTCTCTCTTTAGTGCAGTATTTCGTTAATGAAGCGATAACTAAAAACTTAAGAAATTATGCGAAAAAACTTGGGCAGCAAAAAAAGATAGCAATGTCTGTGTATGTGTGTGTGCGTATGTGTGCAATGCTTGAGTTGCATGTGCAGCAGCGTATGAGAGTTGATCACATTTTTGAATTAGAGATTTGCGTGTGGGAAAGCAACTATAAAAGAAAACCTTTTCAATGATTTTAGAAATAGATAATGATGACGGAAATGACACTCTTGTTATAATGGACATTACGACTATCACTACGACTCCGAACTGTTCTGTTTTATCTGTCAAAACGATACTGCTATGAAAAGTTGAACAACTTTTGCAGAGATATACTGTTGGCAAAATCGAAGACAAATAAAATAAAAAATAGAAAATAGGGATACTGTGCCAGAGCTGCAGAGTGAGAGAGTGAGTGAGAGACTTAAAAATCGATCGATTAGTTTTGAGTTTGAAACGTATTTGGCTTCAAGTGTTCCAAAAAATAGACACAGAGAAGTCAAATATGACTTTTGAGTAGACAAGTCCATCGATAGGGAAGGGATGAAAACGAACGGCTCTAACATTGACGACTGGATGTTGATGGGAAAACGATAACAAGAAGGAAATGTAGCACATCCTACTTCATCAGTAACAGCCTTTGTTAAAAAAAACTTTATAAAAAGATATTTTAAAAGGTCACTCTTCATGGATACCCTGTAAGGGCTTCATTCGCTCAAATGATTCCCTCATCCGTTTCTATGGGAACTAAAAAATTGGTTTTTGTCTTTTCGTATCTTTACTTTGCAGAGCACTCTTTTTGGTCAGTTCTCAATACACTTAAAGTATTTGAATTCATATTTAATTTAATATTTTATGTATATTAGAAAATGTTTGTCCATTTTTCATATTGAAATCTTGTTTTCCGTCTTCTTTTGGAAACATTATTGGAATTTTTTTCATACATTTTTAATGTCTTGTTGAAGTTGTAGAAATAATTTCTCCGATAGTATTAGTTTAGTTCATCAGTGCATAAATTTGAGCAATTGATTTGCCATTTGAATCAAGTAGTTTCAAATCTGTTTGAAATAACTTTCTTTAATAAGATATGAGTTGATAAGTTTGGATCTTAAAAATGTTATGAATATTTAAATCAGCTAAAAATGAGTTTGAGTATAAGGGCGCGGTATTAAACATGCATCGAGTCAAACAACTTGACTCGAACTGCGATTATTCTCATCTAAAATAAGTAGAGTTTTTGATTTAATTCCAATCTCAGACACACGTATAAAGAGAATTAAGCATAAGAAGTGAGTAAAGACCAAAAGAATATTATTTATATCGAAGCCACAAATGGAGAATATAATAAGAAGCTTTTGCTGATTCCCATAAAAAGATCTTTCTCTCACGCAAGTAATTCATAGCGAAATTGGTTGCATTTTGCAGTCTTATAAAAGATACAAAATATTATTATTGATGATTTGCACAATACCAGTGAATACTCATGAATAGAGCATAAGTGACAATAAGGTATATTTTTATTTGAAAGGCCGGTCAGATTTGTTTGACATAAATATAGTTAAGTATACATGAATTTATTTAGAGCAGCAAAGCATCATCAATGTTTCATATGAATATCCCTTTTGACATTTTTGTTCAATTTTTTTTCGTTTACAGCAATTAATGTATTATATGATAGCAATGCAGACTCTATTTCATGCATATACCAAACACATCCTAATGGCTCTTTGCATAGAAAGTCGTAAATTTGAGTGCAACTCGCGTTTATATAATTGAATTTGCAATTCTTGTGATACTTAAATTCAGAACATAGAACCCGAAAGTTGTACCAAAGATACAGTAGTCTTACTATAGTTGCCTTATCTATAGTTAAGTTAGAAATGCGCACTAATAAGATATTACTTCATTGAAGGCTTCTTTACTTTACTTTAATTACATATAGAGTAAGTCAGCGCATCGTAACGAAGAGCACAGTTCTCCTGTAATGCATTAATTTAAATCTATCTCTTGATTATTAAAATGAGCGAATGAGCGGCTCAACAAACTTAAAAAAGAAGGTGGAATTGCAGCTAAAATATATTCAGTTAGTATTAGCGCTCAACAAAGTAACTGTGAAAACGAGTTGCACTAATTGTAACACAGACTCTATGATATAATTAACTGGAGCTCAACTAAATTGTGAGCCTTTTAGATATACTCTGTTGAAGTCGTCAGTGGAGTAAATTTGGTGTTTCACTCAATAGTTCATTTGATAGTTCATTCAATAGCTGATGAGATAAACGGGTTAAAGTAGGCGAATGAGAGCTGCATACATTGGTCATAGCATTTGCCTTTTACTTTTGCCTACTTCTGGCTCGTGTTCACTTCATTAGAATTAATTAAGAATCGCTGCCTCAGAATTGTAAGAGCATCCAAGCGGTAAGCTCTTAAACACTTGATTCTAACTTTTAATTGGTTAGAGTTAGACCTAAACTAACTTAATAACCAAATTTGAATTAGTGAGTCATGAATTTTTCTCTAATCTACTTTTTCTATCTATTAATTTCTTCTGCATCTTTGCCTTTTTGAGTTACTATTTTCATCTTATTCTCTAATAAGCAATGCTTCCAATAAAAAAAATAAGTCATACTCTCACTTGCAACAAATGGTGGCGCTTTAGGAATAGTTGCAGTGATAACATGTTCGTATGTGAGTGTGTGATGTGGTTTTAGATCTGTGTGGCATCAAATGCCAATTGATTTCTAAACTATAAAACATTAAAAGTAGCGCTTTTTAAATGAATACTCACTCTTCTTTACGGAAAAGAGTCTTTGTGTGCGATTGTCTTTTAATGCAATGTATTTTTTATTCGGGAAATGCGAAGTAGTATTAGGAGAATACGAGTCGGATTAAAAAACTAAATGAGAGGGAAAAGAGAGAGAGAGAGAGAGGAGAGAGAGAGAGAGAGAGAGAGAGAGAGAGAGAGAGAGAGAGTCTATGATTGACTGAAGAGCGAAAGGGAAGTGAAACAAATGCGAGTCCAAAATAGAGCAGTTAGAGTTTCGTATCACACCATCAGATCAGTTAACCCTAAAAAACATTAGTTTTTATGGATCTCCCATGAGATCGGAAAGTATAACGTTATGTATACTTTATCATAATTAATAAGTATAGGATTATATATAATTTGAAATGCAAATTCTTCAAAGAAAGCCAACTGGTATTCCCTTCACTCATACAAACTTCACTCAAATTAAGGCAATAAGAACTTTAGAAAGTTGTCTCTATTTTTGACGAGACGTTACATTGTCTCCATTTAGTTGGTTAATCGTTAGCTCGCACTCACATATTTATGCTTAATTGGTGATTAAGATGAGAACAAGTTGATCCCTTTTCAGAGCAGAACCCCTCTCCTTATTCCCTGTTTTTTCACTGTTTTCATGTATCGATTATTTTCGCTATACTTATACATTAGAGAATAAGTATTAGTTATATAATTCTTTTTTGTAATGCCAACTCTTAAGAGCTCTTATCAATGGCATAGCAATAAATTCTTCTACTTTTTCAAAACGAATATTAAGAAAGTTTTATTTCATTGGCAACTAACCCATTACACAATATTTTTTAATGCAAATTCATTCAAGTAAAGCATAGTTCATGACATTAGCCTAATATATTTGACATTAAACAGTACTCTAACTCATAAGTAAAATAATAGTGAAGAAATACTTTACTCTTGATTTAAAAGGTCTCATAACTAAAACCAGTGAACAAATATCGATCCGATCCTTCCAACAGTAAATTGTCATTTTTTAGGGACGAAAGAAGGGCGACCGGCAGTCAGTCCGAATTATTGCTGCCATCAATACAAATTGGTTGCTTTAACAGTTGTTCACATATTAAATAGAAGCGAATAAAACCCGTAATTTAGAAACTTGAATCAAAGTATGATTGCCTTCATTAATACTTATAAAAAGGGTTGTGCAATATTTGACGTATTATAACAAAGACGTTATTAAACTGTTTTTAACGCTTAACGACTACAACACTTTGAATGATGCATTAAATTATAAGAATAGTCTTATATATGAAATTCAAAACATTTGCTTTATTACATTTTCATCAATAAGTTAGAAGTTATTTGTTCAGTAATGTTGATTGCATTGCGGACAACTACTGACCATTTTCTCGTAACATAAACACCGAGTACTGCTCTTTGGTGACTGACTCAGCCACAAATCAAATAATGCTTCAATTGGGTTACTGTACTGTACTTTCATTCATTCATTCACTCATTCATTCATTGATAAAATTTTCTCTTCTAATAATACTGTATTGTGATCTCTTCTCTTTAAATAAGGCAACTTTGATAAGTATTGATTTTCTACCAAATCAGAAAATTTCCTTTATATCGTATAAATTAATAAATTCATTATATTTCGCTTCAATATTTTATTTTGCGGTGAATGAACTCTATTGTTATTAGTGTACAAATATATTATGATACGTAAGATATTTTTGTTAACTATTGACTGTATTGTAAGTATTGGTCATTTGTTTGACTAAAGGACTGCTAAAAGTTTTAAGATATTTTGATTTTAATTTTCAAAACTTTAATTAATTCTAAGTAAACAATTATTTAAGATTTCGAATAAACAAATAGTATACTGAAAATATTATGTGTAACATGACATGACCTGACATGACCTGACATGACAACATATTAGGTCTAATTAATTAAAATTAACATAAGATTTCTTCATTGTGTAATAGCGTTAAATTCAAACTTTATTTAAATATAAGAATATTCAGTTTGAACGTAATATCCATTTTTATATAGATTATTAATCTATTATTTTCAATGCTTTTCTTAACTAAATAAGAAATAATATTTTAAAAGGTCGTCAATACAGTATAAAATCAAGTCTAAAAATCGATATAACGCTAAGTTATTAGGTTTTATCTCTATTCTTATTTTTCATAATCTTTAACTTTTTTT
>JAUJYT010000021.1:0-45472 GCA_033996565.1 Nanhermannia nana
CGTTTGAGATCTTCAATCTGATATGCGACTGAAACGCTCAAGATGGTCATCATTCACAAAACAAGAATCTTCATTTCATAAATATCAAATAAATATAAAAATTCTTGAAAATAATCCAAAAAGTCTAATTTTGTTTTTGTGTTTGGAGTATTGATTGGCCAACAAAAATTCCCGCCCTATAACATCTGATCGTGTTCATTTCTACCTGACATTATCTCGATCTCAGTTCTGGTGTCCACAGAATAAGCTTGATTCTCTAAGTTGACTCAAAACAGAGGATATTAATCTAAAAATAGCATTTCGATTATTCCCAATATCTTGTATATGAAAAAAAGTTACCAAATACCACCGCATTACACACACACACACACCCACCCACACACATACACACACACACACAGACAGACGTGATTTTTTAATAATATAGATGTGCTTTATGTTTATATTTTATAATTAAACAGTTTTTAAATAATTTATTGGTACTAAATATATAATATTATTCGCGCGAAATGTTACTTTTTCAAAACTTTTCAATTTAAAGTTGATCTGAATAGTTTCGCTTTGAAAACAAGATTTTCGAAAATTGATTTGAGTCTTTATAATTTGAATGATTGGGACGATGAACGCAGAACAGAAACTTATTTAAGATAAAGAATTCTAATTATAAAAATTTCTAACTTTATAAATAATTACTTTTAAATCAAATTTTCCTGATTATCCTGAGAGGAATTTGTCAACAATTTGCCATAATATTCATAAAAGGATTTGCATTTAATAACTCTAATTAGAAGAAGATATTTATGGCAAACAATCCATTTATTTACTAAAAGTATTGGATTTTCCCACTTATATGAATTGAGAGAAGCGAAGGCTATCGTTATGATCATAATAATAAATTCCAAAATCTTTTGCCATTTATAAATGATTACGCTTTGGTCATAAACTCTTCGGATATGCTTTCAATATAGTTTTCTAGATTTCATGATACCAATGAAACACTCAAATAAATATTTTAAATACTACTTTAGCAAAATAAGCAATAGTACTGTTTCATAGTACAAAAAAAGCGTAATTCCCAGAAAGGTCTATAAAGTTGGCTCCATTTGTCTCTAATTTAACTCATTTCCTCTTATAAATGTCATTCATTTTCAATATAGAAATCAAAAGATATTATACTCTTGTAAATACTGTTTTGATTTAAGTCTTTCCGAAGGCGGAGGTGTTTCAGCTAAATTAAATACAAGCGCTGTTAAGCACAAATTTACGTAAAGTCATAATATTAACAGCTTTTTATCGTCGAATCAAACACTTACTATTCGTCGGCTACCGGGGACATATACTAGTATATATACCTTTGCGACTGCTCTTGAGCATCACATTACAGCCCTCTCAAAGAGTAGCAGAGTTCGTACGATTACCTTATATTTAAAGGTGTGCGTGATTTCGATTCATATAGTCTGTTGGCTTACGTTTTGATAATTAATTATATTAATAAAGTTTCAATTATTGTTAGCTTTTCTTATAAAAGTGTTTTATTTGTGAAAATAATTGAAAGTTGAATTCATTGTATTTCTAGAAGTGCACGAATTCATGCCATTGTCCAACTTTTTCATATTGGTTTATCTCAAGTTCATCTGACGCAAGAAGTTTAGAAGTTTAAAGACTTCGCGAAAAGAGTTTCAAAGAAAACTTTAGAGTATTTTAATATATCAAAAGATTTTGCAAAAGTTTAAGAGATTTATTAAATCATCAAAACTTTTTTTAAAAATGACTTATTTTGGTGGAAATCATATTATAAAACTGTTGATCATTTCAACGATATTAGTTGTTATTCTGCTTATACATAAAGGAATGGCTAAACCAGTTCGAGAAGAACAGAAGCGGTAAGTTATTAAGTGATTATAATTATTTGGTTTACATAAATACAGCACTTTATTGCAAAATATACTATTCTTTGAAACGGATAGACTAGAAAAAGATTTTTTACTGATTAAATTTAGCCCTATTTCATGTGAAATCGAAACACTAGTATTTTATTACTTTATCTCTAATTTTGTTTTACAATTCTGTCGAATTCACAATACAATGACTCGAATAAATGTCTAGAAATTTAATCTTTGTTTTCCATTGTCATAACGATTGTATTTGTGTTATTAAACTTCTATACAATACCATATAATACCATACAATAGCTATGAGCAAAGTATTTAGAATGAAGTGATGGACTTGTTTTCGGAAGTTGATCGCGAACTTGAAACACTTTTTCATTATATGAAAAATCGATTTAATAGAAAATGAGTAAAGATTTCTGTTTCAGGACTGATATATTGAAAATTTTGTCCAATTAAATATTAATTCATAAATTTTGCTAAAATATCAAATTTAGTTAAATTAGTTGTTCTAGAATTCAAATCTTGCATTCTTAGCATAAATCCAATCTCAGTCAATGGTTATTGCAGTCGATTTGTTAACTTCGTGTAAGTTCAAGCGTAGAATTTGTTTAAGTTTTATTAATTCTTCTGTAAAAGTAAAAAAAGCACTGAAAATTGGAATTCTTAAACTTATTTCCAAATAAAACATATCAATCAATATAATTAACTTAATTTCAGTACTACTTCAGAAGTAAGGTAATTAATTAATGCTTAAACGATGTTTGAGTGAATAATCCCCTGATAATCTACTTTATTTTATAACAGTCTAAGTTTCGGTTCATTATAAGATTTATTGCTAAACAATATTTCTTTATATATTTGCACTGCATTTGAAAGATTTGAAGTTTAATATTCAATAAAGTCATTGAAAGAAATTGAAAATATTTTGTTATCAAGAGTTTCATAAATTTTATTCTAAACTTTTTGCAATTTTATCTGAATTGTGAATACTCTTAAAATATATAGAATAACGCGCACAGAAATATAAAATATTCTGATAATTTATAAAAGATATAACAAGATTTCAATTTAATGATTGAATTGTTTAATCTTTTATTAATGTATTTATTGATCGAACTAATGGACATTCGAATCCTAGAAACGAAGATCAATATAAGTTTGATTGTTCTGAATTGCGTAGATTCTATTGTTTATCGATAGATAAATAATCTAAAAGATATTGCAATTAATGTGAAATTCGTGCGTAAATGCATTATATGACGATTAAAATATAAGCTTAAAGAGTTATTACTAACTCACAAACAATTTATCAAACTTGAAAGAAGATAGCATTAGATTTCGATTAAATCTAATTCTCTCCTAAACTTTTGAATTTCCATTTCGTCGCAGAGTCAGTCACTTTGGTTAAGCGTCAAAACTAAGGCAGTAATGTTTGATTTGTTAGAATACTTTACTACTCAAATAAGATCAGCAGTAAATTCAAATGATATAAAGTTTGGTCGAATGCTATTTCCTTATTATATCCTATTTGTTGAGATGTTATATATTATTATATGTAGTAGTAGTAGTACCGGTACTACCTATAGTAGTAATATACGTATTTTTATCAAAATTTATTCCTCAAGTTTCAGAATTTACGTATTTTATAATAGGTATCAATGATATGATTCAGTCATGGGTTGAGTCTTGGGTTCAGTCACAAAAAATATCTATAAATAGTAAAAAGGATTTTGTACAACATAATAAAAAATATGTTTTGACTTCAAATATACTCATTAATAGTTGTTTATGATAAATAAAGACCCAATGAGGTTGTAATTATTTGATTAATGATAAAAGTTATTAGTATTAGAAAGATATCTGACATCTAGTTTTCTAACTCTATATTGGTATTAATGATAAATTAACTTAAAAGATAACTTCAAATACATCCGTTATACAGTATCTATTTTTTAGGTGAACTTTAAAAGAAACAAACCCTTTACAACTCATTATAGTTTTCTTTAATTTACTTGAAAAGTAACGAATCGTAAAATGATTCACAACTTTGTTAATTATCATTCAGTCTATTCTCGTTTGTTTTCACGCGAATTCAGAATTATTGTAAGATTGAGAGACAGTTAAGCAAATCATAACAATACTTGATATGTAACAAAATTAAAGTTATGACTCAAAGCTTAAGCATTAGTTTAATGATTTTGACAAAACCTAAAATAAGGAATATTCGTATTGATAGTATTTTCTGAGGGCGGATGACGTTAAGCTTTATATTACTGGATAACAATATTGAATGCATATCAGACTAAATCTGTATCATTCTTGTTTGGACGCATCTATTTATTTACTTTAATTTTGTCATAAATAGAACTGTTATCTCATAAATAGTTAAGCTTTATCTTTAAATGAGATCCTATACTGTGTACTACACAGTAGTTGTGTTCTTATTTTTTTCTTTTTATATAAACGCAAAACTAATTCTTTTACGAATCCCTTTTCACCAAAGGAAAGAATAAAACTGCTTTTGATTTTGCGGTTTTGTTGCGCTGACTAAACTGTGGTAAAATCATTTGATTCTATCATTAGAGCATGTATTGTACAAATGGCACAATCAAACCAAATAACAATCAAAATATTTGCAAATTAGATCAGACTCTACTTTATTGGAGTCATAAATTGGAACAAAAACATTTGATAATATATAGGCTTCAATTTTTAGATTCATTGTTATCTTACATGTTATACATTAGGCTTCTTAGGCTTCTTAGGCTTCTTACACTTTTCTCATAGTAAGCAATTGAAAGCAATAAACATTTTTACTTTGCGAATACTATTCATTATATAAGATATAATTTGAGAAATTTTCCAAATTTAAAGTGTCTTTTATCATAAAACTAAGCACTGAAATCACTGTTTCTCATCTTTCATTCTTACTTATAATATACGTTTCATTTTCACGATTCCGTTTGAACTCAATATTAATATATCAATAAATAGATTAATAAATTCCGCTTAATATTTATTGCAATTTATTTCTATGATTCAATATTTAAATAATTTACAAATTATACAAAATTTATCTATAAATAAAATGAAGTAAAATTAGAGAATTGTCAACCATTATGATAGGGTATGAGCTGTTAATCTTTAAACAAGATTTTCCATTTTCGATATGTTAACAAAATAAGTTATGTAGGAGTAAAATGTTTAAAATGCTCGAAGTGTTCAATGCATTAAGTGCTGTATTCAATCGAATAAACTTTTTTTTATTAAATTGAAATTCAATTGAATTAAATGTTATTTTTATAACAGAGAGAAGAGAAGTGGGATTTCAGATCAAAGACTCGCCGAATTGGAAACACTTCTTGAACTAAAAAGATTGAGAGAAAACTTAAGAACACGGACTCCAGTGGCATACGGACTCTTCGATCCCGCGAAGATGTAAGACATTTCGTACATTTCGTACATTTTTTAAAGTAGAGAAAATGAAATCAAAATGCAGTGAAAATAATTTCTTTTTCTAATTCTTTTGATTTAGTGGAAAGAGACGGAAACGCGAACATTATTTCAAAAACAATAATTACGATAAAATTCTGATGAGAGAAAATAGTAGGACAGACAGTAGGACAGACTCGCCTATGATTGAGGATAATCTTGACTATTATCGGAAATAGCGTTAAGACTAAATTGTTGATGAAATTGGAGGACTAGTCAGTTATCTCATGTTTCTAAACATTCTCAGCGAAAGCACAATTTAATCGACCATTTGTTATGGGCTTTTTTGAATCCATCTAATTATTTATTTCGCTTCTCATTATTTATTTTTACTATTTTCTCAATTTTATAAGTTTTTATTTACTATGTTTTCATAACTTATAAACTATTTATTTATTTTATGTAAATTATCATTTGTTCGTCATTATTGTCAGTTAAATTCAGTTATTTATTGCACCATTAAATATATTATTTTGTAATTAAAATTAAAAAATTTGACACTTTTTTCAATTATTGCTCTAAAAGTGATTTTAATTAAATTATTATATATATAACTACTAACGAATAAGTCATACAGAGAAATACAATTTTTCTTAATAATTATTTTCAAATGCTTAACAATTTGTTTTTATGGCAAATAATAATGCGAATTACGATTTCAATCAAATTGTGTTTCAATAAAAAAAACGGATGAATAAGGAATGTCAGCAAATTAAATAACACTAAATAATAGGTTGGGCTGAACAATGACTAGACATAAGATTTACAGAAAAAATTGTACTGTCGAGTGAAACAACTGTACATAACTGAACGTTTAAATTAATTAATTCAATAAATTATATAAATTATCTCTGAAGTGAAGCGTTCGAAATATAACAGCTAAATATTAGAGCTTATATCAAGTTCACAGTTGGGGTTATTTAGCAGACAATGCAATACACTTCTTATATGCTTCTAATAATGTCATCAATTCTTCTCAACTTTTTCTTGGGGTTTTGTTTCCTCTTTGTGTTAAGCCTTCGAACCTTTTGAAGGTATAATTAATAAATACCCAGTCTTTCAATCCAGTCGTTTCTGATTCTTTGCTCGGAGCAGAAGCTGTGATATTAATTACATTTTAAACAATTAAATAAAATACATATTATATAAGTCTTTCTGGCTGTGAAACTCACGAATTTTCAGATCAACGTCAGGAAAATCATCAAAGTTTGAGGTGTCGTCTATTGATTTGACTTCGACTGGAATAGCTGCCGGTCTCTCACTATCAGTTAGAAATATTAATTTTATTTAAATAACATATTAATCAATTTCAGTACTGGTAATACATACCGAATATGTTCCCAATCGACACCCTATTAAATAAATAGACATTTTATTCATTTTCTTAATTCTGTTTTCATTAAATTTATTCAAACCTTAAAAAACAAGTGTTGTTTGATTTCTTCAATTCCAGCTCCAGAACCAATACGTTTTTCAGCTTCAGAACAGAATCTTTGAATCATATCTCTTGAATCATTACTTATAGGCACTTCAGGTGGGAATACAAGTGTTTCCCTCCAATTCATCACTTTTCGATACGTTTCTTGTGGTGTCTCAGAACAGAAGGGTGGGTAACCGATCAACATCTCATACATGATTACCCCTAATGACCACCAGTCAGCGCTTTATTTATTCAAAGCAATGCATAATTAGAAACAAATTATATTTCTTAAAATAAATTAAATGTTAAATAATGTTAAATACCTGGAAACATATCCTGTTTGCATAAACACTTCAGGCGCTATATAATCAGGTGTTCCAACTGTAGAATAAGCCAATTGTCTTCTATTCTTTTTCCAACTTTCAGCTCTGCGTTTAGAATCCATTGGATTTGTAGCGAAATCACTCGGTTTAGCCTGAGATAGATCTCTATAAAACTCAGTCCGATGTGATTTCTTAAGGCCAGTGCACAGACCAAAGTCTGATAGCTTGATATGTCCCTTAAATTAAATAATTATACCATTTATTAATAACATGTAATCTAATAATTAATAACAAATAGAATTAATTATTTACTCTAATGTAATGTATATATAAATATAATTATAAGAATATACTCAACAACAAAAATAAAGTATAGATTCGAGTCATTTAATAAACACAATAACATAAAAAAAGTAATCAATTTGTAACTCACTCGTGCGTCGAGTAGTAAATTATCAGGTTTTATGTCCCTATGAATGAAACCCAATTTATGAATGGAGTCGATGGCGAGTGCAGTTTCCGCGATATAGAATTGTGTGCTCTCTTCTGTAAGCGTGTCTTTTTTCATTAGAAGTGTCATCATATCACCGCCAGGAAGAAACTGTTCAATCATACTAACAATCAATACCTTAATAATAAATAAGGAAAGACTCACTTCCATAATGAGGTACAGATTCATAGGGTCCTGAAAACTGTAATACATTTTAACAACCCATTGATGGTCAGCTTCAACAAGAATATCACGTTCGGCCCTCACATGTGCCACTTGTTCTTTTTCAAGCATATCCGCCTTACGCAGTATTTTCATGGCATAGACATGACCCGTATCTTTCTTTTGAACGAGTCTTACTGTTGCACAAAAATTCAATTTATTATATAAAGTATTATAAGTATTAGATCTCAAAAGAGAGCTTATAATAATATTTGTAAGTGAAATGAAACAAAGGTACCATACCTTCACCAAAAGCCCCTCTTCCTATTACTTTTAAGGGCTCAAAATCCTCAACTCCAAGACGTGATCTTTTTAACCGTAAAAATTCTGTTTCTTTGATTGCGTGCTGAACTCGTTTCTCTTGTTTCTGTGAATATGTTTGCAAATTAAGGATAATTCACTCGTAATATTTTAAACGATAAGCTCATACTTGCTCTTCACTTAAGCCCTCGTCTCTCATCGTTTCTTCTAGTCTTTCATGTCTGCAATGGTATTGAATAAGTTTTTAACGAGTTTTAAAAAATAATAAAAATTTTCTTATTCTTTTCAACTTTTTTATAGCTATCATTCGGGAAAAGTACTAAGAAAGTAGTTATACAGCGATTAGCTTTTCAGGCAATCACTTGAGAATATTAAACAAGACTTGAGCTCATATTTCAAATTTTTGTTTTTATAAATAAAATCAAGTTTTAAGGGCGTTATACAAAAGCAATTTGAAAAATAGAGTATAAACTAAATCGTGTATAAAAATTTGCACATTTAATGCTATTTATTAAATAACGGAAAAACAAATTTAAACAAATAATTATTTTGGAATTAGTACAAGAACTTTAAAATTGATTGAATTAAAGCTGGATTTGAACAATAATTTATAATAGTAAGGAATAAAATTTAAACTTTGATAGCTATATATAAGTTAGAACTAAAAACATGTAAAGTTATGCATAATATAGTAGTGAATAATTGGACGATTAGAGTCCGTGATTATGCTATTTTGAAAATGTCACGGAATTAGCCATAAAATGAATGGTTAAGTATATAAAAAGCTTTCAAACCTGTTTCTTCGTTCGATATGTTGTGTAATGAGATTCGAGTAATAGTTTTCGAGATGAACTTTAGCCTTTGTCGCCTTGTCGAGTGTGTGTCCGCTAAATCTGATGTTTTGTTGACCAGCACTGTCTGTAGTCGCTGCCATCTTAGGCACCACTCTGTTCTATTATTTTAATTTAAAAATAGCAATTTTTTATAGGTTTTCAATTGGAGGTCATTAATGATAAAAATAAGTCCTAAAACAATAGGGAAGTCATATCATTGCACATATCAAAAGTCTATCAATAAAATAATTAAAATAGTTTATTGCAATCTAATGATGCTTTTCCGTTAAAATAACTCAAACCGGTGTTCGCTATGGGGTTCAGGTAGGGTCCGGACAGCCACACATTTTGAGGATATGTATTAATCGGCCCCTCTTTTGATATTTTTCTAGTTTTATGATAACTTAAAATAATTGATTTTTCATGTTATTTATCGAAAAAAAAGTTGTTAAAGAATTTTTGGTCAAAATGCTTTTCTTAAAATATTGACATAAAAAATACAAGTTTACTCATCTCAATGATATTTTTTTGGAAAAAAATTAATTTATTTTTAACAAATTTTTGGCGCGAAATTTTGGTTCTCAAAAATTGTCTCTAAAAACAACTGAATTTTGAGCCTCACCTCGATTTTCAAAATTTTTTAAAAACAAACCCCCCAGAGCTTAGCCAAGGCTAAGCCAAACGCGTATCAATTTTCAGTTTCATTTTTAACACAAAAAACTTTAAACCAAATGAGAAATATAATGATTGGTGAAAAAGTTAAAAAAGGATAACAGAATACAACCCAATAGTTCTCAAACATAACAAGTGGCCAACAAATGAAAAGAAAATATTTGAATTTCTAGTCCTAAAGTAAATAACCAAATTTAAATCCCATTTACTTTAAAGTTTGTTTAAATATTTAGACTAAACGCAAATCAAAATAATAATAAAATTTAATGAAACGCTTGAATTAATGGAAAGAGCGTCTGTCTGAACATCTGATTGAGTGAAGGACTTTAGACGCCTGTGTTTCTTAATTATAAGAACATTTATCATATCAGCTGCAGAACAGACTGACCTAAATGTGCACTTTTGAAGAAAACTTATTAAAACGCTTTTAAATGATAGACAATCTTTCAATTCATAAAAACCTGCGACTCAGGCAAACAAAAACTAATACCTGTTCCTAATTATGAAGTAAAATAACAAACAAACCAATAAATTATATAAATATATGATATACTGCTAGTAACATATTTAGCAATCAATAAATTATAGAATAATACAGTATTTCGTTATCTTCACAATTAATTTGATTTGAATTACAGTAAAAGTCAAACAGATTGATAGAGATCTTATGTAAACCTAAAATAAAAGCAATAAATGAAATAAAGTACTGACTTATATTAAAATAATGAGAAAAACTTTCAATTAGATGTAATAAACAGTTCTTCACAATCAGTTATTTATATGTGAAGGCAATCAAGTCATTCGCCATTCAAAGTATATAATAAATAATACATAAAAACAGATAATATTGAGACCAATATAGTTATGTTGAGACAGTACGGACGTTAAATAATCAAAGCTATGGCTCGCAGTCAAAACAAACGTAATATTAATAACTATTAAAAGAATAACCTTTTACATGAAGAAAGTATTCAAAGTGTTATTTGATGTGCAATGACCTTAAATATAACAAATAATTTGAAACGAAAATTAATTGTAAGATAAAAAATGCTTAAACAAACAAAAAGACCTAAAATAGAGCCATTTCGCTAAATAAATAACCACTAAATGGCTTAGTGTTTCACATAAACTAAAAATAAGTTGATATCAAAATTGAAATTCATTAAAGCAATAAAAGTTCTCTCAATTACTTACATTTTGATTGAAGAATAACTTAAGTTTACTTATGTTGAAAGTCCACAAATCAAACATAAATATTAATTGAGATTATTTTTGGTAAAATTAAAATTGAACTTAAAGTAAATAATGTAAAAGTTTTCTGTTATCATTTCATAAGTTAAATACATATAACGTGAAGATTACTTTCAACTCAAAACTAAAATCAGTTAAATATGATATGAGACAAAGTTTTACTACTTTGAGATTATGGCAAATAATCCCTTGTTATCTAAAAGGCTGCCTTTTTTTATAATCTAGTGATTTATAATATGCAATAAATGTTAAGCAACACAAAAAACAGAATTGAAGAGAGAGCACAAAATTAGCAAATTTTTAAGTTATAATATTTTGGAGAGAGGAACACGTTAACGAAGAGTACGATAATTCACAGTTATTATAACAATACATAGAAAATAGCCGAACGAGAACTGTAAAGCCCTCCCACACACTCCTTTTGACGAAACGGCAGGTGAAGCAAAAGAAGGCATTACAAGAGTGCAGAGTATTTCCAACAATACTATTATCTCTGAGGAAAACAAGAAGTGTTTAGAGGATGGAAGTGAGTGAAGGAATATGTGTTCTCAAACTCAATCATCAGAAAAGCAAGTTTTAGGGGTTGACCTCTTTGTTTATACAAACAAGAGTCAAGTCATTCACCATTCACTGTATACTTCATCCAATTGTGAGCTCAAAAACAACAATTAGTGACAAACACTACTGAAATAAACTCATTACTGTTCAGAGTTATTCAAAGTAATAATCGAGTAAACTGTGGGCCATCGGAAATGCCCTAATATTACATTAATGAGAAGTAAATCTAGATTTCAAACTAAATTTATTAAAAATTATTACAACGTTTCATTCTGTAGTTGTTATGACTTTTTAATACTGTCTTTAATTATTTTCTCAGCAGATTAATTACAGCAATTGTTTAATTAAAGCAATTATTTACTAATTGATAAAGTTTTCAATTCTATTCAAGTCTCACAGCAAACAAAATTAAAGTTTATTTTTGCAGAATTCTTGCGCACAAAATTCATTTTTTATTAATCGTAAATAAAATGAGTCGTTATTATGGAATCTTTAATGTAATCGCTTTGAGAGCTTAAAATAGAATTTAGTCTTTGAAATAAAAATTAAAGTAAATTTGAATAAATAAGTGAAAATTAAACTGCAATTTCTTTTGCGCACATTGAGTGCAATGCTTTATATGAAGTAATGATAAGTTTTATTATGAGATTTGAATGATTTACGTTACACAATAAAAACTCAATAAAAGTAACGTAAAATTCGCATAAATATAAAAGATATAAATACAGGTATCATTTAATTCATAAATTGCCTGCATTTCAACTAATATTCAAAAATGTTATTTGAAATTTGAATAGAAATTCGATATATAAAGCCCTTAAGGGCTAAGAATTATAAATGAGAAACTGATCGGTTTTGATTGATAACGTTAGCGACAAATAATAATTAAACGAATAGATTAGTATTTATCGTATTTATTGCTTACATTATGAGATGTATTTTTCTTCCAAATCTTCATAATATGCATAAATGATTTTGTGATTATAAAAAACAAATTTTTTAATCAATGAATTAAATAGTAATGTAATATCAAAGTCCTTAACGAAAGCACAGTTAGCACTGATCACAACTTTCTCATTAAAATAAATGACAACAGAAAACATTGAAATAAGATTTGTTTTTAATAAATATGAACACTAATGCATAACCACTATATATATATCACAATAGAATGACTGAACGGTAATTATGAATCAATAATAAGCTCATAACAGACTAAAGTGATAATTAGCAAAAATAAAACTTTTATCAAATGAAATCCTAAACTCGATTTACAACACAAGCAATGGTCTGTGCACAAGCACTTGGCAACTGAACACAATTATCGTATTAGTATTTGGTTACAGCGTTGAGTTCACCCTTTTTTTCATGTAAGTCTACAAAAGTTATATAAGTCGTAAACCATACGAAACTTATGCTTTTGCACATTCGTAGAGAAAATTATTCATCAATACATTTACGGAATATCTAACCGTTTAATTGTACGCTATAATAAAAGTTATACTCAAGAATAGGAGAGGGAGAGAGAGAGGGAAAGCAGGAGAGAAGATAACATTCAAGTGTTTGTCAATTTAAAGGCAAACAAATGTGACGCAAAAAAGTGCACATAAAGAACATAATGGTTGGTCTTAACCACAGTACAGCACTTCTTCAGGCGTGGCTATCGGTGTATTTCACTATTGTTTTAAATAAATTAAATAAAACACAATAGGCTTCAAGTGAAGGTATTGTATATTTATAGCACCGATGGCTAGACCTGTATATGCTATAAAAGTATGACATATATGGCTATTTGGTGTTTGTTATACGACTAACTATTTAGATAAACATTTGATTAAAGGGAGTGACAAATAAATTAACATATTTTTTGTTAAGCATTTTTTTAAACAATAAAACGCTTTAATTTGAATAAAAAACTATGAAAGTGTGTGAAATATGAAAGCGGAACACTTGTTGCGAGAGGTATTAGCATCACATCCAACACATCTGTGGCTCTACTTTAATAACGTTTTCATTATTAATGACCAAAAAACTAGTTATTGAGTAAAGCTGTAAAATCTGGTGTTTTTGGCATATCTTATGATACTATCAGTTATTTATCTATTATATAAAACAGTTTTTTTGAAAGTCAGATAATATAGAAAAGGAGGTCAAACATTTCGCTAAAACTATGCTTTTTAAAAACTTTTTTTGCCTATCATTGCAATCAATTTCACTGCTATTGTCAGCAACTGTTAGCTTAATATAAGTTCAATTTGCAATTCAAGTGAATATCAAAACTTTACTGAGAAAAATAAAAATCTAATCATTTTCTCGTGAGATACTATTTTTTTATAAACAATACTTTATATTTCTATTGAAGACTAACGAGTGTTACGAAAATATAGAGCAATAGCTTAACAATGATATCATATTATATTTTAGTAAACGTTTATCTTAGTTATTAATAAGAATTGTAATTAAAATATGAATCAGTCCATCATTTAATACTAGAGATATGAATGTTTGAAACTATTTTTCAGAAATATCAAGAGTAGAGCCTTAACTCATAACTAGGGCTCAGATAAAAATACTTCAAATATGTTTTGGCGCTTATAATAGTACTAAAAAGTTGTGAAATAGGCATCAATCGGATCAATAGTACCTTAACTTTTAATTATTAAACAATATTTAACTTTAAATTCAATATATTTTACACTTTAATAGAGAAGTAGAGGCCATATAGAGTTTTGTAAGATATATGAAAAACTAACCAACATTTGGGTCTAAAATATAATCTAAAAAATCAAGGGGTCAAAGGGTCAAAGGGGTCAATAAAAACTAATTGCATTCATATATTTTGAGATAAAAAATTGTGTTTAAACTTATTTAAGATAAATAAAAATGAATACATTTTTTATATAAAAAGCAATAAAAAATGATTAAATAAGCCCTAATAGCGATTTAGAGGCAAATAATGTCTAACCTTAAGAGACAATGTCTTAAATGAGTTATACCTGTACTGAGTGAGATGTGATTCAAACTTATATTTAACTCTCAACTCAGGAATGGATTATATGTTATATCAAATACTATTTATCGAAGCCTTAGGAATAACATTGAAATATGAAATAATAAATTCATTACTAATCAATATATTTAGCATTAATACACACATACATTAATGGCATTGACTTTTAGAGATTATTGATATGTCATATCATATAATATCTGATAAGTATTTACTTTTTAATTGTCATTATTATGAGCAATACATTCACCAAATCATCAAAATTTTGTTCATTTCATTAAATAATTCATAATTTTCTTACTAATCATTCGTTTGACAAAAAGTGAAATTATTTTATTATTAACAATAAAATAGAGTTATATTAGTTATTAAATAGAGTTTAGTCTCTTTAGTCTCACCTCAAGTTCGCTCAAACTTTATTGCAATTTATGCTTTGATAACGATTTTCACGATTAATATATTAATACTTCTTTTCGTTTCAATTAATTGCTATTAATGTTAATTCAAATCCTTTGTCATGAGATTCATCTGAAATAGTGATTAAAACATTATTATTGATAAGAAATTAAATCATAATTAAATATAATATCAATTGCAGTGATATTTGAGTTAAATAAACAAATAATCAAAAACTTGAGTAATATTTTGACAGAATTTATACCTTTTTCTCAAATTAATTACAGTTTAAATATAAATATCATATAAATGATTGGTTTAAAAGAATAATTAGTTTTAATATAATATTAATTAAACATTTGTTAATAGCGTTTATATAAATAGAGATTCGTTTAGATTTAAAATAAAATAAAATAAAATATTAATAATAGTTATTAAGATGTGTATAATGTTAGTCAATAACTGGTCTTAATTTCTATTTGTTTTCATCAAAAAAGCGAATCGACGACACATAAGATATGCAGTATTTTGCATATACCTGTACTCTATTTATATTCATATAATGCATATATTTAGCACTTTTTTTTATAGCCTCAGGTCATCGATTGTGAGCTAAATAAACACTTTTGTGTTTACACTCTATGAAAACACTATCTATTAATAGGAATTTTGTCTTTTTATAACTAATCAGTTCCTATTAAAACATATTACTCTTCAATTTACTATTGAATATATAAAAGTACCAAAAGTGATATAGAGTTTAGCTCTGTTTAAATCAATCAAATAAACAAATATAACGTAATTCAATATAATTAAAACCCCTTTTGGACAAAAGTTTTGTTATTTTAAAACTTTATCAATAAATGAAACCTTCAATAGTTGAGGAAATGTCTTATCGTTATTATCAATGTTTGTTTAACTTATTATTTGATAAGTTTTGAGATACTTTTGTAAAATATCGGCAAAACTAACTCAATATATGAAGAGATGAATAGTCTTTGTTCATAAATTCAAAAGAATTGATTGCATTGAATGTGACTTATATAGCATTTTGTAAACGACAGCATTTCTTTATAGTTTTCTAATTATTTTATAATTTCAATCAATTCTCACAAAAATTTAATTTTTAATTCAATAACAAAAACAATCAATGAATGCATAATTGGATTGTAATATAATTTGCAATCATTTAAAACAATTATATTATGTTAAAAATTAATTATAATTATACTAAAAGAGGACGTAATTCATAGACATTTGCTTTAATGCAATCAAAACATTGAAATCGTTTCGAAAGTCATTAGAAATAAGTTTAACCTTAAATACAATTAAATTAAAGCATTGATTCCAATAAAATGGACATAAAAAGTGAGTCCAATGACACTCTTTTGACCATTAAATTACCGGAAGTGTCAAAGACTGCAAAAGTGAGTCACAACTCATCGAAAGAAGATATGAATGATTCAAATGATGACAATCAGAACCAATCCATCGAAGACTTGACTCATTCTAAGGAAGGATCCAATGGTAGAGACAATGATAGAGACGATTCACTTAATAAATCCAATCAATTGAACACCACTTCAAGCAAAGAGACTAACAATAAGTCTAAGAGTGAGAAAAGCGGAGAAAATAAAGACAACGAAGAAGTGGTGAAAATAGATCCAAATCTATTGAAGCAGAAGATGGAAGAAGAAGAGAGAGAAAAAATGCAGTAATTGTTTGATTTTTTTTATACATTTTATAATACTTTTGATTTGTTAATTATTTTTGACAATTATTTAAATGCTGTTCTCATTAGAGTTCTTGTGTCCAACTTTTCTGAAGAACAGCTCAATAGATATGAAATGTACAGAAGATCTGCGTTTCCAAAGGCAGCCATAAAAAGGGTATTAATTTTGCTTTACTTTTCTGCTGACATTTATCCACAAATTGATATTTAAACGTATTTTTGGTGATAGAATCAAAATATGAAACAATTCCTGATTGAGGTTATGTTTCATCATTTTGGTAGAGGTTAGGTCTGAGCCAAACTTATGTAAACTATTAATAACACTATTAATTATATAAGTAATGCTATTTAATTGGAATAACTCAAAAACTAATTGAGATCTACAAAAAATTGTTTATACTCTGATTCTAAGAGCAAAAATACTTTTAAATACCATTTTCAGAAAAATTGGTGGATATGACAGCAGTTTAGTAAAAATTTTGCCAAAATATGCATTGCATTGCATTTGATATCTGTATGATTACAAGTTTTAACTGAATCTAAATTCTTTTTAATACTACAGTTAATGCAATCAATTACTGGTTGTTCTGTCTCTCAAAATGTTGTGATTGCCGTCTCAGGCATTGCAAAAGTATTTGTTGGCGAAGTCATTGAAGAAGGTATTTATTGATTATTCAATGATTTAAATGTTTTATTAAAACCACATTTGACTACAAAGCAGCCAATGATCCGGTTTTGAATATTGATTACATGTATATAAATAATAATAAGATTACAAGTACACTATATTCACAACAAAACAATATTAATTTTCATTGAAATAGTCTTCAATAGAATTAATGGTAATTAAAATTACTTTTAATGCGAAACAAATGATTTGTCACAATTTCGAACGCAAACTTACCGAACACAGTCTTATTATAATTTATTTGTATTAATACAACATTTTATTGAAAGGACTCGATGTAATGGAGCAAAACGGCGAAAGCGGTCCATTGCAACCAAAACACATTCGCGAAGCTGTTCGTAGACTAAGACTCAGAGGAATAATGCCTAACAGGAGGTCTAATTCGGTTACATCTCCATTATCTTGAGCTTAAGTTTAAATTATTTATACATCAAATCAAGTCTTAAATTTTTACTAATATTTGTACAAAACTTTCAATCAATTAAAATAAAAATTAATGTTTAAATAACTTTTCTATAGTTTATTACTTTATTGTTCAGCTAAACAAAAAAGAATACAATTACGGTATAAGTTATTTTACATAATAATAAATATAAATGATATAGAAATCAAAAGTATCGGAAATAATTGGCACAAATGACCAAAATTTGAAAGGAATACTGTAAAGCTTTGGACAAATAGCTTATTATTTATGATACAGTTATCGGAATGCAATCGTAATAAACAAAAAAATTTGGTACCGCTCTCTTTCGAATTGTACTTTAATCCTATTTAATATCATTGAAATGAACAGATCCTCCTTTTAAATAAGAATTTGATGACCTTTTCATGCCATAGCTTTTAGAATAAGAACTTTTGTATGGTTGACATGAGTGACACGGATAGCAAGATTGCTGCTGATCGGTATCACTTTTAATATCTGCACCAATTCTTTCTGCCTCATTGGCAGCGCTCAAGACTGCCATTGCCTTACTGTCGACCACTGATAAAGAGATAAAGAACTGCGCGGCATAGTATGTGAGCATAACCAACAACTGGCAATGTCTCGGGTCTATTATGTTTGTAATTATACCAAATTCTCTCAAACCGAGCACAGTATCAGAAATAGCGAATAGAATGCCTCCGAAACATGAACACAGTTTAGTCCACGTCCAGAGATCCTCAAAAAGTTGAACTCTTGCAACAGCCCTCCAAACCATCATTAATAAGACGAGATTATAGAATGGAACTGTTATACTGAATATAGTGCCTAATTATAGAGATTAGAGATTATCTTAATTAAAATCTTTTAAACTTAAAATTGGCTTTTATTCTATACAACGAGAGACTGTTTGTCACTCTTATGAAATCAGTAAATATTTGACTTTCCTTTAATAGAAAAATATTCTCAACTCATTTTAATTAAATTTAAGGCTTATTTGTTGTTCGGATTTATTTATAAAATGACAAAAATAGACTAAAAGAGAATTAAAAATTGTCGTTTTGTTGACATCATATCTATTTTTTGTGAACAAGTTTTCGTAATCTTTGGCATAACTTTTGAGACAACTTCAGTATCAAAAGGCACTGCACTGTATCAGTGCATAAACTTAATGCTAAAACTAACCATGAAATTAAAAACCAATGTCAACCAAATATTCTTAAGCCTAACTCTAAACAAGTGAAACCTACACTAATATACTCACATTTAAATGTGTGCTAAAGAGTTGCTGACAGTGAAAAAAAGTAGTGGAAGAAATGATTTTTTCTTTATCTTTAATCATTTAAATAAACTATTATTTTATTAGAGGTTGCACTGCATGATTGAAAGGGAACAACTCAGTGATCATTTTTCACTAACTAGTATAGCAATTCATTAATGAAACTTTTGATGGGCTATAGGATAAGATATTGTAACAATTTTTAAGGCAGAGCTTCATTTTGTAACAAAAATAAACAGATTAACGAGTAATAAATTGTCTAAATATAAAATATAATTAAATTTAGTTCTAAACAACTGAAGCTTATAAATCATGTATTTTAGAAATGATAAATGGTTTTACGCTTTATTTGTAGATTTCAACAAAAAAAATTCTCTCGAGAAATAAAAAATAGTGATCTGAGGTCACGAGTTTCACATAGGGCTTGTCCGACGCCTTGTGCCCTAAACCAAAGGCAGTGCTCATACAAATCCACATTAACATAAAACTTAAATTATCGCAATTCTACTGTAGACCTAAAGAAGTGAACTCATTTAGGACTCGAAATTATGATAAATACTGAAACGATATCGTGGTGTAAGTTATATAAAGATAAAACAATAAAAATAATTTATTCTCATTTTAGTTTCGATTTTAAAAACATTAATTGTATTGATTTATAACAAAATGAAATGACAATTATAAAAACAAAAAACGGTTAGTTTACAAGTTTAACGCTTTTTCTAAAGAAATACTGAATCAAACAGTGATAATGACTTTTATTGGGTTATTAAACTTCTCAATGAAGTGAGAAATAATTGGATTTATATAGAGATATAGTACAGCAGTAGTACTGGTTCTACCAAAGCCTTATAATATTAGGTAACAGGGATTTCCTTTTCTTAATTGAATACTTCCTGAAACTCAATTAAAATAGAGTCAAAGTTTTTCCTTTTCAAAAATTTTATTGTAAATAAATATTTCATATAAAGTTTTTCATTCAAAGTTTATATAAATTTAATAATTAGTGGAGAACTTAATTTTATAAAATAATTTTTAATTAACTATTTCTTATCAACTTTTGTTTTTTTACATTTATTCGAAAGCATTGAATTGAAGGCAACTCAAGTGCAAGGCTTCAGTCATATGATATGCAATAAATTAATTTAAAAGTTCAACGCAATTAAAGGGTTATCACAAACATTCTACAGTAGGCTTTTGTTATAATGTACAACATATGCAAGAGATTTATTATGTAATCATATCGAGAAATCATTAAAATGGAGGTCTTTTTAACAACAATTCTAAAGCAGATTAAATTAAACAATTGTATAGGCAGTAACTGTTGATTATAACGAAATTAAATTAAATAAAAACTCAAATAAAAAGTGAATACCTTGAAGCCCGGGATACATAATGAAGTGAACCACTGCTCCTACAAGACCACAAACAGCCCCCGCATAGAAATTGATTGGATGAAAGCCGAACGCAGAGATGTATGCGATGTGAGCCTTAATTCAAATAAAATGCGATCAAAATATTTAATTAAAAGAACTCCACAACAGAAACGGCTCAAAATTGAAAAAACAATAGAAAAAACTCAGAAAAGTAAATGATTATTGAAAGGAAACCTCTAATAAAAAGGGTTTAATAAGATTAAAGTGAATACCAGTCCAAAGGCTAACATTCCCCATAAGAAACATTTGGGCCAAACAAGTAAAGCGTCTCCAATACAAGAGAGCACTAAACCAAACAATACTCTTCTGGAATACAAGTGTTTGTCACCTAAACTAATGCCGTGAAGAACAACGAAAATACAGAGCCATATGATTGGCAAACATTTGAGAACACACGTCAGCCAAGAAGGACTCTCACGATCTGCTAAAACCAGATAAATGGCCACTGTCTTGAAGAATGGCACCAGTTTTGGACCAATCGATTTAATCTGTCAGTCATTAAGTCACAAACTATTAAATTAATTATATTTTTGCATAACTTTTGTCAGAAACTGTACCACAACTGTAGGACTTGTCCAGTAATCGTTCAGATCTTCATTATTTTTGTCATTTATTAAACGTTTTTCTTTCTTATTATTCATATCACACATAATTGACTTATATTTGTGTTAATCAAGAGATTCTTCAAATCTATTATTCTTTTGCTATTTTTATGGCAAATATTTTTAGTGACTTTTAAATCAATTGTATTGAGACTGCATTTCTTGCATCGATTCAACTCTCGATATATTAATAGAGTATATGTTAACCGATATTAACCGCTATTTATATAAATTATGAAAACCTAACTCTAACCCAAACGTAAGAGTAAAGAGATTTGGGAAAACATTTTCAACTTTTGATCATATATTGTGAACCCTTATGAGAACCCATATGAGAATCAACTAAATAAGTCCCACACCAAGGGATTAATATCTTTCTGGGTCTGGACCCGGTTTCGGGTACAAAATTTGTCCAAATTTTACAATTTTTCAATTTTGTATAGAAATGAGCTCACGATTGATGAAAATATTCAATAAGTTTAATACAATATTATGGGTCATAAGGATTCCGAATAAATACTCAAAAGATGAAAATTTTTTGCCACATCTCTTCACTCCATTCACTCCTACCATGAAATCAATAAATTATATAAAATAAAAATCAATAAAAAACTAAATGTTTAAAAACTTAAAGCTTTTAACTTATAGTACGTTATAATGAATTATTGAAAAATCAAATAATAAATGGTTTCAATAGTAGTATTGATAGAAATTATTGTAATTATTGAAACTTTTATATTAATGTAAATACAAATCAATTAATTATTTCAAAAACTTAAACAATAAATATATTGAAAATCAATTAATACCTAAACTTTATTTGATTTTTGGACCACTTTTTCATTATATTACTAATAATTGTTTATAATAATCAAAAATTCTTTTAACTCTAAACAAAGGATAATGTTCTCTATCATTGGTTTAAAAAGAGTTGTTTTGTAAAAAGTTTTGTTTTTCACATAAATATTTTTGTCATATGTTTACTCATGTTTACAATTACTTCAATGACTTCAATGACTTTTGCAGTTATTTTTCTATAGCTATGGAAAACATTAAAACCAATGAAAGCAATGCTTTAGCGAAGCCTATAGTGAAGCGTTCAATAGAATTATTAATAAAAAGTTGAATTTGTGTCCGCATTAACGCAGTGGGAAATAGTTGAGTGAATAGTAAACCTGTACTAATCTGGTACTAATCATATGATAATAAGCAGAGAGTCAGACAGTCTTCGTATGTTTCTAAAGGTCATGGATAAGAGATGAATGGCATTTATAGAGCAGTTATTTGCAAAGTTCTAGTTTTTAGAGAGTTTTCATAATTAATTAAAAACTATTTCTTAAAATCTATAAAAGTATTTGATTAATATAAATGTACAGTACATTAGACTCACATTAGTTTATAACAGCGGGGGTTTTGTAACATTAGTTCCACAGTAGACCTGTGCTAAGTAGTGTTGAAGTTCCAGAAGGAGAACGAGAACCAAATTCAAAATTTGGAATATTTGGAACTGTCTTTGGAACTGTCTTTGGAACTGTCAAACACTAGTCAAAAGTTAAAAGATCAAAACTAATTCTTTAAAAAAATGTAATTACCATAACTAATGATGTCCGTAGTCTCGAAAAGGCCGAGCCTGAGCTCGTTTCAAAACCCAAAGCCTGAGCCTTGTTTCGAAACCCAAAGCCTGAGCCTGGACCTTCTAAGCTATCATTTCTAAAAATTATATACAGTTTATTTATTTTTTTTAATATTTGAAAGAGTTTTGAAGTTTCTATTTGAGTAAAACTAAGGTGTATGGTCTCTTTATTATGTATGGTCACCATAATAAAGAGAATGCCTTAAGTTCGGTAACAAAATTGTTTTATGTTAGGCAACATAGTATAAATCGAAGGTATCACACTTTTAAAAATTGCTGCACACCCAATTAAATTGAATAAAATGAGTCAAATTAGCACATTCACCAAATAGCTGATTATGGCATTCATTATATATAGAAACTTATAAAAGTGTTTTTAATTAAACTAATGTAAGTCAAAAATAGGTACTATCAATATAAATATAATAATACTCATATAGAAACAAAAGCACAGGTAACACTTTATAAATGTTAAAGTACTATTATTTTTAAAAGTTAAGGAGAATATACAAAGAGTATATACTTAACCGTAAGGCTTATTGCTTTAATTGATTGTACAAAAAAGTTTTTTATCTATTAAAGTTTGAAATAACTTTAAAAGAACATATCTATTGATAAGTTTAATTACATCCGGATTTTTGAAAATTTACCACAAAATATATTGTCATTAAGTATACCGACACTCTATTTGGAGTAAATGGAAACGCGAAGATGCCATTTTGATTATGAGAATACTGACAAAAATATTATCCTTCGGTTGATTTGCACTAATTTAGTACATATCGAAAGTCTGCAATTCTTTTCCTATTCATTGCAATCTTTAGATCCATTACAAGGCCTCAAAAGCTTGAAATGTTTGACATTATTTAATATGGGAGCCATTTATAATATATCGGAGAATAAAAAATCGATGAATTGATTGAAAAAATTAGAAGTCAGTCGTTTATCACTAAAACGGAGTGATATGACTAACATTTGGATAATATTTGCTAATTTGAAATCCTTATACATATCGCATATACTTATAGTTTGCGAATGTCCTGAATCTAAAATTGATTGTCAAATATTTTACAAACGAATCATTCATTTGTATTGAAATCGCTGTAATGTTTCAATCAATAAAACGTATTTGTCATTAGATTTCGGACATTCTGGTAATCACTTCAAACTCATTTTGAAGAATACCTCGATTTTGGATCAAATATTAGATTGAATCTCATTTCTAAGACAGCAAAAGATATATTGCATGATATGGTGTGTTGTTTAATGAGAAGAAACCCAATCAAACATTGATTATCAAAATCGATGAAACAATTTGGAATCGTTTTAGTGTTAAAATGGATTTTAGACTCATATCATCTCATATTCGGTTCAAGAAGTGATGTATTAGTGGTCGCAAAAATGTGAAACTAACCAATTCTTATGTCATTCATTATATACGAGTCAAACATTATATATTTGCATAAAATTATAGCATTTAATACTTTAGATCCTTATCGAATATATGTTTAATTAGCTATGGGTTTGATTCAGTGCCCAATAAATCAAATATTAATTAAACTGATCTATAATTCGAGAGTTTTAACTAATTATTGACTGAACTGAAAAATGAGACAAAACTAAAAGTTTTCCCTTTGAAAGACTGCACCACTTCTGGCGCTATCTCTCACTCACTTCACTCACATATTGACCCCTAAAGTCTCCTCTGTTTGAAAAGGAGTCAAATATTGGTTAACTTTTCTTTTCTACTCTGCTTTCCCTCTATTAGTAACTGTATTGCTTTCACTTCTCTTTTCATTTTATTAAATCCTAAATTCAATCAATTATTTCCTTTCTGTAAGTCTTTTAATTCATTTTAATTTGTTTTATAAATAATAGAAAATTATTTAAATCTTATCTCAAAATATAATTTCAATGAAATATTGAATAAAAAGGTTTTGATATAAAAATTGTAACATTTGTATGTAATATACCATAAAGTGATCAATAATTGTAACCTTGAAAATAGTCCTCCAATAGTAGGTCAAAGTCATAGTCAATACTTTACATCACTTTTGTGTGAAAGAGGAGTGAAACCGACTCTCAGCTAATCATCAAATGTGATGCCATTTATTATCAATATTTCAGTTGAAATCTTAAACTTATATTAATATTAAATAACATTATAATAACAAATTTAGTATTTGAAACAGTTTAAAAATCTACAAATCGATAGAAATGCCGATTAAGAAGATACTCGCGCGACAGATATTCGACAGCAGAGGAAACCCTACCGTTGAGGTCGACTTAACCACTGAATTGGGTAAACACTTATTTATTAACTTTGTATTAATTTGAAAACATTTTTTGTCAGTTAAAACATTTGACGTTATAAAACACTTTCGAAACATATGCGAAGTGATTACTTATTATTGATTGACTAATATTTTGTTTATTAATTATTGAAATTGAAGACAACTCTAAACACCTCTTTTAAAACTTGATCTATAGGTGTGTTTCGAGCGGCGGTCCCGAGCGGTGCCTCGACTGGTATTTATGAAGCCTTAGAACTGAGAGATAATGATAAGACTCAATATCACGGAAAGGCTGTGACAAAAGCGGTCGCGAATGTTAATAACGAGATCGCACCCAAACTTATAGCAAAAGTGAGTCTACACGTCACCAGATATAGCATTGATTATAATTAAATAAAAAATACTTATAAATAGAATATAGAAGTGACTGAACAGAAAGAAATCGATGACTTTATGCTAAGTTTAGACGGAACTGAAAATAAGAACAAATTGGGTGCGAACGCCATTCTCGGGGTTTCACTTGCGGTCTGCAAAGCGGGCGCAGCCAAGAAAGGGGTTCCACTTTATCAACATATCGCAGATCTCTCTGATAACAAGAATATTATACTTCCTGTTCCGGCATTCAATGTGATCAATGGTGGCTCTCACGCGGGCAATAAGTTAGCGATGCAGGAGTTCATGATACTGCCCACCGGCGCCTCCTCTTTCACTGAGGCCATGAAAATGGGTACAGAAGTGTACCATCACTTGAAGGCTGTTATTAAGAAGCAGTTTGGTTTGGATGCGACCAGTGTTGGAGATGAGGGAGGCTTTGCTCCAAACATTCTCAACAACAAAGAGGCGCTCGAATTGATCAAAAAGGCCATAGAGTTGGCCGGATATACCGGAAAGATTGAGATTGGGATGGATGTGGCCGCGTCTGAGTTCTTCAAAGACTCCAAATATGACTTAGATTTCAAAAATCCTAATTCCAATCCTAACGATTGGATCACTTCAGACAAATTGGCGGATATATATCGAGAATTCATTAACGAATATCCAATGGTTTCAATAGAAGACCCTTTTGATCAGGACGACTGGTCCGCCTGGACTAACCTTACCTCTAGTGTTAGCATTCAAGTTGTCGGGTAATAAACATATTAATTAATATAATAATTGATTGATTTAATAAATGATTAATAATTTACAAATGATTTAGTGATGATTTGACTGTTACTAATCCTAAACGAATCCAAACGGCTGTTGAGAAGAAAGCGTGTAATTGTTTGCTCCTTAAGGTGAACCAAATCGGAAGTGTCACCGAATCGATCAATGCGTAAGTCTCAACAGTTTGTCTATAAAACGATTACTAGTTTTAAAATACTTTTTTTTAACCAATTCAGACACAAATTAGCGAAAGCCAACGGATGGGGAACTATGGTTTCGCATAGAAGTGGGGAAACTGAAGACTCTTTTATTGCCGATTTAGTGGTTGGTCTGTCCACCGGACAGATCAAGACGGGCGCTCCGTGTCGTTCAGAAAGATTAGCAAAATATAATCAAATTTTGAGAATTGAAGAAGAATTGGGCGCAAACGCCAAATATGCCGGAAAAAGCTTTCAACATCCCAACTAAGAGTTGCTAAAAGTCTTATTTAACTAATTTTCTCTTTTTGTCTCTCTATCACTGCCTATAATAGGTATACTTTCAATATATTGTAGTTTTATTTTCAATTAATTTTCTTTTCCTCTGATTCTCTATAAAGACATCATAAGACAAAACCCGGTTTTTTGTCGAGTCAGTGAATGTTATGTAAAGAATCCCGGTTTCGGTTGATTTGTTGTTTAACTTCTCAGTTAATTATTATGAAATTGTTTTAATCATGTTTTGAGAATATGAAAGAATTTGTTTTTATGATGTGCTCATATTATTTCAACTCATCCATCAGTCAATTTAATTAAGTAGTAATCCCTCCCACTTATTGTAAATCATCGATAAACAATTGGGATGAATGACTGCCCGGTGAATAACTTGATTGATTGTAGTTGTGCTGTCCCACACATCCATTGGAATACAATACCATTTCCTGATTGAGCTCTGTGTGCTTTTATGTCATTATATAACTGTCTGTATTTGTGCTCAAATTTGCTTAAAAGCCTACTTTTTTAATATTTCAATCGATTCCAATGGATGTGAACTCATAGTAAACGGAAAATCAGTAATCAATTCTTTATCTTATTAGACAAGAAATAGTAGCAGAAAGAGTACAATGAATTAAAAGGCAAATGACTGATGAGTTTAATGAAAAATTTCGATGATATTAAAAAAGTGTTTACAATAATTGAAAGTTAACAACAAGAGTGAGGTCTAAAAATGTAATAAAAAAAAGTTGGATGTAATGAAAGTTTAATTAAAGAGAAGCTGAGCTACTAATATGTGTTTATATAATTTATATACCGGTTATATAAGTCTAAACCTTAAGAGCTTTCTTCATCGGAAGATATGATAGCTTGAAGTCTTTTGACAGCTCTTGTCGGACGTTCAGGTCTTTGCTCAGGTGTCCGTCTCTTATTAGTGAGCACTTCTTCATCGGTTTCGTCGTCATCTGATTTCTTTGGAACTGCTTTTCGTTTGGGTTTGGGTTTTAAGGTTTTTGTTTGGCGTTTCTTTGTTGAGGTCATAGCACTCCGTTTATGGGCTGAGGCGAGTCTTGCGGCACGTTTTGAGGCACTCGGAGGCGTTCCGACCACTTTTTGAAATTCACTGTCGTCTTCGTTAATGCCTTTATTCCTACACTCCTCCACTTTTTGCTCGAATTCGTCTATTAATTGTTTGGTTTCGTTCTTGAGATTTGCGACTTTACGAGAATTGGCAATAATTAAGACAATACTCTCGTGAACAAAATCACAATATAGCTTATCAGCGAAACAAATTAGATTCTCATTTATTTTTTGAATTGAACGCTCCGAATAGTTCAATAAACTGAGACAATACGCCAAATCTCTCCATTGCCTCTCATCTCTGTAATTAATTGTTTAAAATAAATTACTTAAAAACCAATAAATTGTAAAATAATATATTAAATATAATGAACACTCAATATATATCAATAATAGGCAAAAGCACAAAGTGATGACTTACGTCGTGCAACGAAATCTTTGACACAACTTCTCGACCAAACAGTTCGTTTGACGGTTTTTGTCAATCAAATCGAATATAAATTTCATAACCGTTCGGAAGTTTTCTTCTTCGAGACCGTTCTCAATGTCTGACAAATGACTGATAATATCGGGCAAAACATTGTAAATAGCATTTTGTTTTTTGCCCAATTCAGTGAAGAATAGTTTGGAAGACGAAGAAAGCATTGCGTTTTCGTCGACCATAAGAACAGCGATTTCGCTGATCTGTCCCTTGACTTTGACCATATCTGAAAGTATGAGTCGCGACAATACTTTCAAAGTATTCATTTTGACGTTAACGTCAGAATCGCGTAATCTTAGAAACATTTGTGATGACCACTGATCTAAAAGATTAGGAAATCGGACACAAAGATCACCCAAAGCTATAACAGTATTGGCGCGTATGATAGGTTCGGCAGATTTTTCCATAATAGTGACGAGTAATCGCAAATGCATTCGACAAAAGTTTTCACTGACAGCCATATATTTGGCTAATGTTAGACTCGCGGCTGTTCTCAACTGCACATCAGGGTAGAGGATGGGATCGCGAGCCACTGTCACTACCATTTCGCTCAGTTTTGCCAAAAGATTGTTTCCTAAATCAATAGTGTAATACTCAATAGAAATGAATCTAAATTTTAAATAACTTATAAAGTTATGAAATATAATTGAAAAGAAAAGTCAAACCTAACACTATTTCATTATTGCAGATATTGTTAAGGTATTCCTGTTCCTGGTCTTCAACAGCATTAGCACCGGCCAAACCGATCTCTTCTTCTAAATTCTGATCGCCAGCGACTGTATTCGGTGTTTTTCCGGGAGTTTTTGATCGTCGTCTCGGAGTCTTATCTTTTTTCTTGTCTTTCTCTTCTTTGATAAAATTGCGAATTTTGAGTTCAGTTAAAACATTGAGATCGAGATGTATTAATAAATTGAGAGCGATATCACCCACCAGTGATATGAAACGAGACAAGATTTCAGAATTAACATAACGTGAAGTCTTTATAGATTGAGAAACTAATCTTTCATCTGTTTGTTGAGAAGACTGTATTTCTGTGGTCTCGGGTGTTTCACTTTGTGTTTGTTCTTCGTTTTCTTTATTACTCTGTTGGGATTCTATTAAATCAGTTTTTATTTCTTGAGTGATTTCTTCTGTTTGACTCAATTCAATCAACTTTAATAGCATTTCTCTAATCAATTGTTCACAAATAGTGTCAGGATTTTCAGCCAATTGAAAGATAACTTTAACGATTTCGTCGCACATCATATTCCAATAGTTATCGTTAATGTTATTCAAACCATTAGTTAAAAGTGACGATAAATTTTTGAATAACAAATGATCTTTTGGAAGACGAAAGAATTTTTCTCCGGCTTCTACTTTAGGCAAACGAAACGCTTTTCCTAAAGCAATACAGGTCTCGCTTACGAGTCGAGAGTCTTCACCACCTCTTTCTCCTAAACCTGTATTTATAATTGTATTTAAATTGGAGCGAATCAGTTCTGGATTAGAAGTGGCCAACATTCCGAGCAACTGAATCGCTGCTCTGCCTTCTTCTGGAGTAGTATTTGATAATTTCATTGTAAATCGTTTCCACAGGAACTCAATGTGTATTTGTTCGATATCACTTGAATCCATCAATTCTTTGAGCAATTGTTCAATGGATATGAGTTCTCCTAAAGTGGCGCCCATTACCAGTTCTGATAGACTTTTCACGACTGAAAATGCTTTTGCTTTTTCTGAATGGTCTGAAAGTCGACCACCACTTTCGAAATCTAAATAAATGCGTTTATAGGCAGAAACGGCCGCGTCTTTGATGGTCTTCTCCTGAGACCAAATCAGAAGAATCAGTTTTCTGACACCAACGATGGCGTCTTGAACTCCAAACTTATGCGCGGAGACAAAGAATTCAATGGCTTCCTGGACATCAGTTATATTACGCGATAATAGAAGATCACAAACCAGAGGAATAGCGATCTGTATTTGTTCAGTGAATTTAACGCAATCACTCAGGTATTTAACAAGAATTTGCTGTTTACTGATGTCATTTACAACACAATCGTCAGCTGATGATAAACGAGCCACTGATATAGTAGTCGTCTGTCTCGAGTCAGACTGTTGTGAATCACGTATTAGAACTGTAGCTATTTTTTCAATATCTTTCTCGACTGTCTTACTGCCCAAATCAATAACCGATTTCTCACTGTCTTTCATTGCGGCTAAAAATACACAATAATTATCAAAAACTTATCTACAATTGTAATAAAAATAACTAATAATTTAAATAATTAAAACCATACCGAGAAATACTTTTTTGGCTAAAGCTATATTAGCAGGTAATGCAACTATTTTTGAGGTCTCTCTAAAAAAATAATATTAAATATTGAATCAGAATATATTTAATTGAATTACAAACATAAAAACATACTCTATTGTAGTGATATCTGGATCTGGTTCTTCATCTGTTTCTTCGTCATCACTATTGAACAGTTGATTCTGAGGCCACTGATCTTTAATAGACTTCAACAACGAAAGAGAACTTTTGAACTTCTTTTCGGTGACTAACGAACGAAACCGATCAAATACTTCTTCGATATCATTACAATCTGAAAGAATGGTTCCATTTTTAACGTCATCTTTGTCTTCATCATCACTCAAACCAGAAGTACCAGTAGTTTCGAGTTCGCGCCAAAATTCTACAAATTCTGATTCAAGACTATTCCATATATTAATCAATTGTGAAGAAGAGATGGGATTTTCATTTACGACTTCGTTCTGTTGCTTTTCTGTGGCCAAAGCGATAATCGATTGGAGTTTTTCTTCTTCTTTGCGATGCATAGTCTGTAACAACTGGAGCGGCAGTTTAGCAGCGAATGGATTTTTGGTCAAAAATTGATTTAAGAATTGTATCGCATATCTGCGCACAAAACAAGATTTGTCTTTCAGACGCCCGACAACTACTTCAATAAGTGTCTCGAGTCGTGGAAGTGGTATAACCTCTGATTGACATAAATTACACCAAACAAGTAATGCTTTACTTCTTGTATAACTGGTATTGTCATGAATATGATCTTCCAATTTGTCCAAAAGTTGGTCTCTAAGGTTACGTTCTTTAGAACCCTCTTTACTCAACTCTTTGATAACTAAGTTTCCAATTATGCTTAGGGTCGCGTTTCTCATGAGATAAGAGTCTTCCTCCAGAAAGTCTAACAGATCACTAATTGATGGCAACATTTCTTGCGGACATTTTTCTGATACTTCGACCAGAAATGAAGAAATAGCTTTCGGACCACTCGAGTCACGTGAAAGTTCACGAATATCTATTCGTTTGATTTCTCTTATTATTTCACTAATTATTAGTCTTTGATTATGTTTTTTAACAATAACTTCTATCAAATTCGCTAAAATTGATACCAATTGTTCTTTATGTTGAAGTAATTGTATTAGTTTTAAACAAAAGCCTAAATAAATAGTTAAAACAATTAATATTATTACCAATTCTAACATTATTCTCAATTATATGAAACAAACCTAAACTTTGTCGATGTTTTTCAATAGCGCTTCCGATGATATGGAATATACTTAACGCCAAATTTGAGTCTTTATGTCTCGAAAGAACTGGATTTTCGATCATTTTATAACAACATTTTGTGATTACACTAAATGTCAAATTAAGCTAATATTAAAATCTGTTGCAAAGCATAACTCAAAGCAAATGATAACTTACTTAACGAACTCGTCCTCAACAACGGGAGGATTGAAGACTCGATACAAAGGCAGTGAAAACAAGCGCAACAATACAGACATTCCTTTATCTTTGTTTTGTTGCCAATCATATGACTCTTCACTTCTTTTTGTCTGTTTCTTACCTTTTTTGCCGATATTATCGAAGTCTATATTATTGGACTGTTTGATGTCCTGTTCCTCAAACATTTCAGTCAATGTACAGAAGACGTAAACAATCATTTTCAAGAGATTGCAAAACGTCTTCTTTTCACTCAAAACACATTCGTTTACATTCATTTTATTGAGAAATGACTCCAAATCTGTATATAATTTACTCAAACTTTTGTTTATTATTTTCCACGAAAGCTCTCTGTGTTTGAGTTCTATCGAAGAAAAGTTCCTTTAAATTAAAAATTAAATAACAATTAATATAATAGTAATTATCTGTAAATTGCGTTCAAAACAATACAAATATATGAATAGAAATCAAACTTAAACTTAAACAACAAATTAATACTTAAGACAACTGAAGAAGACGTCGAAGTCCTCCAAAATGAAATGAATGCCAGTTTGGCGGTAGTTCTCATTGCAGTCTTCAGAATAAATACAATACAATACACATTATATAATATATTATATGAATCATAACATAATTACCATTGAGTTTATGTGCGATTTCTTTTGCATTGTATTCCAATTGAACCGAATAGACATCTAATTGTCCACTACTTTGAGTCAAGTCTTCTAACTTTATGGGAATCACAAACCGGAAGTCACGCATTATTTGTGCAATTGTTGGGACAATTGTCTCATTTAATTATTAAATATAAATATTATTTAATTTTATTTAAATGTTAAACAATTATTGACATCTTTTGCGCCAAAAATACTGTTTTTTCGATGCAATGAAAATATAATTCATTTGAAACTCGAATTACGAGAAATCCCTTAAAGTTTTTAGTTTTTTCTAAAATTTTAGTGAAAATGTGGACGAAATTAAGGGATTTTTAAAATCGCTTCCAGTAAAACTCTGAATGGATTTGAATTTTTAACGATTTCAGTACGAAATGCATTACTGAAAGTCATTCTTTATTACATCGATTGTATCGATAAATAGGAGATTACTTTCAAATGGGTTTTAGTTTTTGATTTTGACAATAATTTAAGTTATTTTTTAATTTAAAGTTCAAATGAAAATACATTTATATAATAATAAGTTTAATAATAATTATCTATTTTTAATTAAAAGCAAATAATATATAACAGAAACATATACTTAAAGTTAAAATGAATTAAAAACTAATAAATAATTACACTTAAAAAGTGTGTAATTTTCGATACAATCGAAAAATTGATGTCAAACGCAATGAATTATTGAAAAAATATTTATCACTAAAAACATGTTTTCATCGGTTTTTCGGTTTTTATATTAAACCGTTTCGTCATTTAATTGAATATTAAAATTAAATAATTGTTTAATTAATTGTTTAAATCGATGACAGACTTAAATGTTTTTGAAAAATGTTTAAAATATTAATTTTGATGAAACTGTGATAAGATTTGAATACAATATATAAATAATAAACGAATTACTAATAAATGAAATGAAGAACTACTGAATGGACAGCAATGTTGACATCATATGAACTAATATTTAGCGCTTTCTTAGTATTGAACGCATTTCTGTTCTTCTATTCACCACTTATTGTGTTCATTGTTTGTGTCATTTGTTTCATAATTATATTTAAACTCAAATACAATGCAATTAAATCATTACGAAGAACAAGAGAAGCAACAGTTGGTCTCAGACCAGAGTCGGGTCTCATCTCAAGTCATCTTAATTATGGTCAGAACTCAAACATCAGAGTTATTAAGTCTGCGCGAAGACAACTGCCATTGCAGTCAAGAAATGCGAACAAAAGCATATTTGGACACAACTTAATGTCCAAATTCGATACCATTCACACGAATCCCATCTATTTCGGCAAAAGTGAAGGTCTGGTGAGTTCGCAATTGTTTTCACCAATACCTCAGTCATCTCCTAATCAGATGTCATACCAAACGGCTATTTATAACATGAGAGACACATATAGTTATGAATTACCGAACTCTCAATTGGGAAATATTCCTCGCGTTAGACTTAGCCCTACTTCAGAATCAATGCCTCACGAGTTGAACCTTAAGAATAAAGCGCTTACAAGACCTGTAACTGTAAGAATAGCTCCAATGCCTACCGATATGTCATCAAAATTCACTTTAAGTCGTTTATCAAGTTTGGCCTCAAGTACTGCCACAACGTTTGCGATTCCGGACACCAATAGATCTAATCCTTCGACACAAACCAAAAGCATTGTCGAGGCGTTAAAGTTGAAGAGAAAACGCGGACAAAAGTATGAATTGGAAACTGAAGAGACCTTTAAGTTGTCGTCTAATAAAAAGGCAAAACGCGACGCATTCAACAGTTCAAACGTTACGATTAATGGATTAATGCCTTCAGTGAAACCGTCAGTAAAGCGATCAATTGTTGGCACACCTGTTACGCCCAAAAGAGTTAAGAATAATGAGATCTTTAGTTCATACAGTTCTTTACAAAAGCATAATTTGAGCCCAACTTTGGTTAAGTCTAAGAGGAAATTGTCGCCCGAATCGAGTGATAGGATAGAAGTTAAGACTAAAAGAAGTTTAATACCAGACAATAATTCAATGGAAGCCATTTCTCCATCAAATTCTGTTATCACTGAAGATATCAAAGAAGTCGAAGAAGTTGATGAACCCATTAGTTTATTAATTAATACAAATGAAGCGAATAAAGCAGAAGAGAGTAGTCCTAAAAAATGTTATGGACTTCCACTTCATTTGCATACAATGGAGGATCACGAACACGACAGAAATAAAGCCAAAAAGAGATTGAGTCGATATCTGAATGCTATTCATGAGGTGACCAGTCCTAAGACTAAGCAAAAAGTGGATGAAGTGATCACTACTTTAGTGACTCAAGCGAACAGCACATCAGAGATCGCACTGCCATCAGTTCCTGCGGCTGCCATTTTCACCAATTCTCGAGTGGAGACGAGTGTGACCACAACTCTTCTAAACACTCCCATATCTTCTGTATCAACCACTAGTCGAGAATCAGTAAGCCCTCAAACACATGTTGTCAGCGCAGACCATATCGATAACTCTGGTAACTGTTCGATGACATCCGCACCTAATTCTCCAGAAGTTTCATCAATAACTACACCTTTCAATAATTCAATAACATCTCAAACGCCATCAATAGGTGTCACCAAATCGTTATCAGCAGAGAATTCGATCAAATTTGGGACCACTCTTAATGACAGCAATGCATCAAAAGCTACAATACCTGTACCTTCAATACCTTCGACACAATTTGGTTCGATTAGTAATATGTTTAGCTCTCCGATAAGCACATCATCGACACAAACAGTTCCCACATTCAGTTTGGGCAACAGTTCATCTGCGGCACCAATTCCTCAGTTTTCATCTCCGATCTCATCGTCAGCACCTCTGCCAATACCAACTTTCAGTCAAAAGACTATAACATTCAATTCTCAGCCAACACTCACCCCATTCCCCAATGCTTTTGCATCCGAAGCTGCGACGCCCGGCGGCCTCTTTTCAGTGGGAGCTTCTTCTCAAAGTTCAAGAAGAATAGCACAAAGTTCAAGGAATAGAAGGCCGAAGAGATGACAGAATGCACGGCTAATTATTTCTTCAGTTTTATCATCAGAACAATGAATGTATTGTTAACTTTTAAATACATATACGATTTGATTGAGATTTGAGAAATGAATTGTGAAATTTAATAATGATTTATATTGTTATTCATATTCATTAATGTAATTTTACAAATACTTAGAATATAGCAGAACATTGTTAAGCAAATAATAGATGTTTTTATAATTAAAGATTGTAATGAATTTTTATGAATTATTTGCTAACAATTGAATTAAAAGTTCAATTTAGATATAACTGTATGTATAGTAAAAAAAATAAATGTCACGATTATTATAAGTTAATCAATATTTACTGTATAAGTTGCGCAAAAACATTATATTTTGAGATAAATCAACTTTTTCTATAAACATATAAATCTCGTGATCGACTGCGTCGTGATCTCGAGTGATACAAATTCCTATCATTGGGTGATTTCGAGCGTTTCCTCGATTTTCTGCTGGAGTTCGTGTTATAAGAATGATGTTTACTATTATGGTTGTGATGACGGTGAGAATGCAGTGGTGATCGACTACGACTTCTGCTATAAGTTATTCTCTTATGTTTGTTGTGATGATGACGACTACCCCTCTCTCGCTCTCGTGAACGCGATCGAGAGCGTGAGTAAGACTCATAGGCGTAGAGCTTAGGCGGCGATCGATCTCTTTCTCGGATAACTTTATCGTAATTGTCATTCCGATTGATTGGACTAACACTTCGCGATTTAGACCGACTTCTCTTTTTCAAAAGCGGTGAATCGTTTGCCCGTTTCTTATTAGGACTGATGGCGTGACTTATTGTTGACGGAATAGATTTGAGTGCATTTCTTGCGGGCGATTGAGTTGATTTAGTCTTAATATGAGGTGAATTAGTTCGAGATCCAGGCGAGAGCTCATGTGTTAGTGTTGGCGTTCCGTTCTCTGTCAGTTCTTTGGCTTTCAGTTTTGCATTTTCGTGATCTTTACGCAGGTTTTCCACTATTTTCTCCAACTCTTCCTGATTTGCTTTCGGTCTTACGTATAGTTTTAATATTGAATAACAAACGTCTTTAATTTCAGCTTCAGAAATACCAAAAATTTCAAACCAGTGCGGATTATTTGGCAGCGGAACCTGTCATACAGATTAGCAATCATTAAATCTCTAAAAAGCATAACAAACCTGTTAAACAAATATTTGTTTTAATCATTGGAATGAAAATCACTTACTTTAAGCACTCTTGAGCTCAGGTAAATACAAGCGCAGGCTATAGTTTCAGGCGAATAACGAACAAAAACATTGGTCCTCAGACTGTCGTTCATATAATTCCTATAATAAAGAAGAGACACAAACTTAAACATAATTTATCGAAATACTTCTCATTCATTGGAACGATTGAATGTCGATTTAAACCACAGAAACTCAAACATTTGTTTAAATATCATGTGTTATATAAATGAAACTGAAGGGCATATACAGTATGACTGCGAGTCCATAATTATCAGTCCTTTGGCCTCAGGAAACCTCAGCGACAACTAAATTGAGAAAAGCTCTGCAAACTCAAGTCAAACACAAAGTCAATCATCACTTTTGAATATGATTAATAATTAATAAATGTCTTTAGTCTTCATCTTATTATTAAACAAACACTTCCTGTTAAGTAATTCCATAAAACAATAAATAAGAAAAGTCTTACATCGAATCACAGAATGACAGCCATTAAACAATTATTGCCAAAACTCCATTTGATGTTTGATTTTGACAATAGATCTAAAATGATAGTTAATGTTAATCATAACATTTGAAATCACCCTTATTTGGTGCTATAGTTTCGTTTTTAGTTTCTTGGGTTCAAAAGAGGTTGAAATAAAGTCGACTCAAAACACACAAATCCAATATTTAGTGAAGTTAGTGAAGAGTCTGTAAGATCTACAAAATTCTTCAGCAAATGTCAATTCTTGCACGACTTAAATGTACTTTAAAAGCATTCCTACCAATGATTACCTTAAGTTTAAAATAAAACTCACAATCAAATGATCAGTCATTGAATACAAACATCAATCATGTTTCACAAATATGAGCCATGAGTTGAGTCTCAAATATGATCCAAAAAGTGAATGTTTGCAGTGCTAACTCTCTCTCCCGTTGAGGCTTTAATATTGAGATTTCCTGATTCCAGGGATGAATTGTCAGGAATCGATAGTGTCATTACTTACCCATTTGATCACCTAATCTCTGTTTAGGTGAAGAATTTAAAGATAATTAATTATAATTTCAGTCTTTATTTTAAAATTAATCAAAACATTTGAAATCATCTTTTAATTAGAGCTCTATTTTTCAACTTAATTATTCATTTTTAATTCAATTATAAAAGTATTCCAACAATAATAATAGTTTAGCTCTTATTCCTCACACACTTTCAAATCTACACACAATTAAATCTACGAGTGGAAGGTCTGGGCATCAAAACAAAGAACAAGTATTGTGAGAGTATTTTAAGCCAAAAGAGTCACAACTGTTAATAAGACTACAGTAATAAAGAATATAGTTTTAAAATAACTATTAAAAGAAACGGTTAAATAACCGATACTTTGAATAATAAAGTGTTGAAATGAATTCAATACAGATTAAAATGTGTTTCAATTATTAAGTTGAAAAAATTGCATAAAAGATCACTTCAATGCTATCAGTAATGATCGAAAGTAATACTGATATTTAACTATAAGTAAGAGAATTGTGGTTTAAATTATAAGTTTATATCAATTCATTAATATTAGTATTCAATGCATTCAAAAAACAAAATTTAGAAAAAAAAAAGTTAAATGAAGACTTACCACGAAGTTTGCATTAAACGGTGATTCTTCTCATTGTCCAACACCTGAAGCAATGTTACGATTATCTGTATTTGAGATGAAGACTTAATATTAAATAAATTTGAAATAAATGAAAAAAGCAATACCTTATGTGGATGTTTGACGTGTACACAGAATCCGAGCTCTTTGAGTAGTCTCCTCTCGGCTTTAATGACTTGATTTTTAGTTGATATATAATTTTCATCTAAAATCAATGGCTTTACTTCCCTTCAAGTTTAAAAAATATAATTAAATATATGTAAACTTAACATTAAATCTCTTGAAACGACAAATAAAAAGCGTAATTAAAGAGTAGTTACTGAAAGTTTTAACATAAATATCATTATTATTGCACACAATTGGTTAACAAGAAAGCAATTAAGGCTCTCATGTGTTGTTCACAAAAGAGTGCATTAATTGTTTGCTAAACCTATAAAGCAGTGCAAGACATGAAACACATACTTCTCTAAACGTATTTGTTTAATATGATGGAAAACATTGATGACATCCCGTATTCTTCGCGGCGCTTCTTCTATCTTCGAGGCCAATGTCACGCAAGCCATGGCTGTTATTTCCATTTGAAATCTTACTAATGATTTACAATAATAGTAGCGCTGGAATAGGACCTGTCCGGTGGCCATCGCTACCTATCATACAATTCAAACATTTTGGTTATATATCAATACAATACTAAATTCAATACTATTTTATTGATTCATATGTTTGTCTATTACGTAATCATTTCAAATACAGTACAATTTGAGAAAAAATGTTATGTTTTTGTTATCAAATATCTTAATCTAATTTTTCAAGATTTAATAATTGTTTGTTTAACTCTTTTATCCAATTATTTGAGTGCTTATAAATCGTGAACTTAAGAGAAACGAAAGCCAAAGGTATGGCATTTGTTCATAAAACTCAAATTCATATCAACTCTGTTTAACACTATTTATCATTAAAATCAATTAGAAATTAATTCATATAAAACCTGAGGCAGTCTAAGGAGTATTCCAGAGGTTTGGATCAGTTCACAGCCCAATACTCTTAAGTCGATTTCATTTTCATAGTTGAGTCCGTCGGTCATCGATGGCGTCGAATATAACTTATCTGAAGATAAAATACAATTCTCTAACGATATCACTATTTTGCCAAACATTTGTTTGTTTTTCTCATTATTATTATTATTAATTACATTACTATTATTGGAAATATTATTAATATTATTATTAATACAATTAATCGATGCGTTCGTTAGAATTGACGCCATTTTTATGCGTTTTATTCTTTTTTTCCTCGAATTCAAGAAAATTCTCGTTTGATATGCGTTTCAGTGACTCACTAGACGTCACTCTTCGCAGACGTCATTTCAATGGCTAATCAAATCATTCAAACTATTCAATAATTACGTTAGACTTTAGTGAACCAAATATTATGCGTATTATTATTAAACTTTTGCTCTGAAACAAACGTTTTTTATGTATCAAAAGCCATAAGACGAAAGTCCTTTTAGTGTCGTCTTAAAGAGTCAATTATTAAAGTGTGATATTTAAAAAATCGACCGCTTTCTCGTGGGCGTATACAAAGCCCCTGTAGCGCAGCGGATAGCGCGTTGGACTTCTAATCCAAAGGTCCGGGGTTCGAATCCCTGCTGGGGTGCATTTCTTTAACTTTATTTTTAGATTGTTTTCAAAATTAATTTTTTAAAAACATTTCTTATTAATGTTTTTCTTTTCTAAAAATGATTGAATATTTCAATATTATCCTTATTTCCATTCTCAACAATCTATCCATAAATAACTAATGTCTTAATCGTATTTAAAATTTTCAAATTATGAGTTTTTATGAAACAAAGTTTTAGAAAATATTTACAATTATAAAAAAACATTTTATTCAACAAAAATATTAAAACTCTATTATTGCTTAGAAATATAGCGCCGAATATATTAAAATCCACGAAACCTTAAAAGACAGTAAAAAAAATGTAATTTTAATCTTTAAATGCATTTTGATATAGAGTTGACATGTGTTTAATAGTAACACAGCTATTAAAATACCAGAAATGATGCGAACGATGTCATAAAGCCTTCCTTTACGTCTTGCATAATATCTTCGTTATCAGAGTTAAAGTTTACTAAAAATCAAATAAAACACATAATTAATAAATGTTTAGTAAACCGAAAGCCAGACCAGAACAGACCCGAATAAAAGTAAACGGCGACCGAGTTTGCGATGACGAAAGCGGTTAACCCAAAAATACCAGTTAAACCTTACAATTGATTAATAAAATGCATATTATTTTAATTTAATATACATATAAATAATTTTCAATTAATACCTAAATATCCCCAAAACAACCCCATAATGACGGCCAACAACTGTCGGCCCCAATAAATAACATCAAGAAATTGGTCCTAAATTTTGTTTAAAAGAAATAATTAATATTAAATCAAATGAGAAAATGGTATACTTTGTCCTCCCATTTGGTGTTTAGAGTTAACATTTTTCTCCAGACCGGCAGTTCTTGATTTGCATTTGATTTTCCCATTTCTCTCACGTGTTTCACGATTTTCGCTAATATTGCAAACACTTATTCACCTCTTTTTCGGTTATTCAATGAATTAATAGTTTTTATTGCAAACAAATAGAGACAAAACTTTAGATAAGGTGTTGACGAAGGCATTAATTGGGCAAAAATTATGATTTAAATGATTTATAGTTTATTAAAATGATGTAAAATTAAGACATTATTTGCAAATAAATTGAAATTTTAATCAATTTATGAATACTTTTAACTCTAATTACAGTATAAATACGTAAATATTAATTCAAAATATTTAAAGCAAGTCTTTTAAAGAAAGCCCTTTTTTGAGTCAATAATTTATTTCAATTATTTTATCATTAATTAAGACAATTATCCGCCGAAAGAAAACTTGTGAAAGGCTAAGAAAGAAGTGATTTAAATAATTTGGATAAGAAGAGTGTTGACTGTAATAAATTTAGAGCAAAACTCGTGCAGACATAGAGCACAACATAGAAAAAGACATGAATTGTGGTTCAATAGAAAGAGAGTATGTGTGCGACCGTAGTGTGAGCTGTAAAGCGAGCGCAGACGCAAAGGTGTTTGCAATGGTCTTGTGTTTGAGACCACACCTCAAAGAGGGCAACAAAGAAAACACAGAAAAGATGGCTTCAGGGACTGCAAGTCAGACAACTGGTCCGGCACCCGAACAAGTGGTCTGTACGCCCGCATTCGTGTTTCCCGCCGCGACCGCATTTCCCGGTAAGTTATGGACAGTTGTCATAAGGGGTTAAATGGGTTTTAAGTGTGGGCCCGAACTGTTGATAGCTATTGTTTTGGGGGGAAATGAAGTGTAGGGCAAACACATCAATGGGGGATATTATACACATATCATAGCAGTCATTCTTATGCCTAACGTATTAGCGATTCTCTCATTCATTCCTATATTACTCTTTCGTAGCATTACTCGCATTGCATGACATCAACCACTCAGACCTGATCCCAACTTTTTATGTCATTTATGTTTACCTTTTTATACATTTTCTCATTTTTTATTTAACATTTTCTGCACTTTTTCTAAAGTTTAGTCTCTTTGCTATTTATGAACGCGTTTTAATGGCATTTAATAGTAAGAGAATTACTCTTTCATAGGCTTTCATAGCCTTTCATAGGCTTTGTTTACTTGAAGGCTAAACACATCACTTTGTTCTCTATTCTCTTATATAGAGATCAGATAGAGATAGACTGGACTCTCATCTTATATTCTTTCATATGTTTATTTGCAGTCAATCCTAACCTTTTATAGACTTAATTATTAATTATTTAATCAATGAATGCATTTATGATTTGACACTATATTTCATAACGTTTTAAGTGATTATAAAGTTTGCTATTTTTGTGCATTCTTTTGGTTGACTTACTCTTTATTCTTAACTGTTTTTCAGTTTATTATTAAAACTTTTAATTTATTTGCTTTTAGACACAAACTATTGATTACATTAATTGAAAACAAATTATTAGTTTTCATAAACTTTTCAAATGTTTAAAGACTTCAATTCTAATCATTTGAGTAATTCATTCAATTTATTGATTAAATTATATTTGAGTTCATTTTTAAATTAACAATAATTTATAATTATCTTAAAAAGAATTTTAAATGAATTTTCTTTTGAAAATTTATTGATTAATATTAAATGAATTGATTTAAATATTGAATCAAATTAAGAAAATATTGCTTTTTATAAATAGTTATAAATAATGAAAACCTATTTTGAGAGTTGTATTAAAAGTAATTATTATTATAATTGAATGAATAATGAATGAGTTGAACACAATTTGAATTGAAATTACATTCTCTTTCCCTTCAATTATGTCTTTATTTAAATAATAATAAAAAACGATTAATTGAACAAAAAATACCTAATTATACGACAGAAGCCACACATTAATTATGAATTTTAAGACTGAATGAAAACCAGTTTTCTTAGTTTATATTAATAGTGAAAGAATAGAATGCATTCATAAAAGAAATGATATAAAAACTTATAATTAGTTGCAATTAATTATTAATTAATATAATAATAAGAGATTTGCAATTGGTTTGAACTTCAAGGGTTTGATCCGCGACAACACATTGCAAACTTCATACATCATGTGCCACAACAACAGCAACAGAACGAGATGTTGCACAACAGCAATAGCAAACAGCACTCTCAACAACAACAACACTCTCAACACACGACTCACACGACTTCAGTTAAAATAAAACAACAGCGAAGTTCAGGCAGTTGTAGTCAAGCGCAGCCACAAACAGGTCCTCATCTGTTGACGACTGCTATTGCATTTCCAGGCAATCCATTACAACAACACACTCAACAACAACAACACCTTCAGCCACAACCCCAACAGCAACACTCAGCACACACCGCAATACTGATTCCCGCGACGGCATCGGCTGCCTCTCAAGTGCGTAACGTTAGTAGTGTTAGCTTTAATAATAACACCAGTGCCAGTGTCTGGCCCTGTCCTGCTTGTAAAATACCATTCAAGAGCGCCAGTGAACTACAGGCACATCTCAGGTATTGGTCTTTCTATTTATTCAATTTACTTATGTTTGTCTGCTTTCAAACATTTTGATTCAAGTATTTTAATCTATGATTACTATTACGTATGATAAGTGTGTCTCCACTTACAAAATTGATTTATAAGTTATTATTGCTTCGCGTACTTCATATCAAATGCAAATCAGATCAAACCAATTGTCTGTTTTGTTCTCTTTAAAACATTAAGTTTGTTAAACAGATATAAATTAAATTCTTATAATTGTCAACTTTCTAGCTTTGGATTCTATCAAAATACAATCTTTTGGATGCTTTTGTTTATATAATTATTTTTAAAGTTTGCTGAGTTCTGAGATTCACTTGAAGTTAATGTGCAGTTTTTCAATTAATAAGTTGTATTATAAAAGCTGTCAATATCTTATTGATTGCCCCTTTTGTCAGCTATTCCCAAATGGGAATGCCTTCGAATACCTTCGTTTGCTTATATACAGTCAATTACTTATTTTCATTTATATCAAAATCATTTTTTATCCAATTAACGGTATATTTAGAACTTAAAAAATAGAACCAAATCGAGAAATGGTATCCGAGACCAGCATTTTATGTGAGCCTTGCGATGCAGGAGTAGTGAAGAGATTTTCTAAACACTATAGACTTGATTTGGATTCTCATTTCTTGTTATACTATTGAAAGAATAGATTATTATTATCAGTAAAAGTAATTCATTCCTATCGTTATATTCAATCTTTTGTTGTTCAGCGAAGCAATAGTTAGTTATGTTTTGCATCCCTAAGAAGTCAGGCACCAGTTGTTATTCTCTACTGTTGAGGAAAAATTGATTCATTCCTCTTAACAGAATAGTCACAGATAAGTAATATTTGATATGAGAGCTGCACTTTCTTGCCTGCTATGAATTAGTCGATTGTATTCTAAATGAATTCGAGTCTAGCATTTAATACAATAGAAAGTCCAACAAAGCTTTTCAATTGAAGATAAATAACAAACAATAATATTTTAATGTTTCAGTAATCACACCAAACAAGAAAAGAGCGTTCCCTGCAATCAATGCGGAAAACTGTTCGCAAGTGCCGAAAGAGTGAGAATCCATGTGAGAGTAGCTCATGGAGAGAAGTCGTGCTCTTGCGAAATATGTGGCTCTGGATTCTCATATCGCTGCAAATTACTGGACCACATGCGAACACATACTGGTCTGCATTCGTTTCCAATCTATTTAATTCTAAATTAAATTTCGATCTATTTTCTAAATGTTTTGTATTATTAAAGGAGATAAACCATTCCATTGTGATGTCTGCGGCCGATCCTTTTCTCAGAAGAATCACCTTCGAAGGCATCAAATGATACATACAGGCGAACGGCCCTATCCTTGTGAATATTGTGGTCGAGGTTTCTATCGTAAAGACAAACTAAGTATGAATTTATTTTATATAATATATAATATTGGCTCCAATTTAATGAAATAAATAATTGTCTGCACTTATAGGTCGTCACAGACGTATTCATACCAACCCAAGTAGTGGGAGTGGTGGAGGACGTGGTGCGAGAAATGCGAACGCAACCAATGTGGTGAACAGCGGGACGACTCAACAGCACATCGCGACCACAATTCATACGGCCTCAGGTCCGGCTACTATTCAGCTGATTCCAGTACAAGTGGCAGCGCCTCAGTTTAGAGGAACCCCTATCACAGCAGCGCAATGGACAGCACAACAGCAACAGCAACAACAACAACAACAACAACAGCAAAATACGAACAATACTGGAGCCAACGCTAGCAATAGCGCCGCCAACAATAGTTCCCCTTCAAATCCTTCGACTCCAACGACAACGACCTCATAAATGACAACTAATAGACAAGACGTGCCATTATTTTTCTTAGCATTCCTGTCCTTAATTTGATTATTATTATAAATTATTATAATAATTGCTATTAAGACAAGAGATTGTTTTAGAATTATTGTCAAACTTTTTTATATAAAAATCATTTTCTTAATTAGTAATCTCTCTCATCTTTAATTATAATTT
>JAUJYT010000022.1:0-45413 GCA_033996565.1 Nanhermannia nana
CCTAACCTAACCTAACCATACCAACCTGGATATCGTTGATATATATATATATACATTTTGGATCCTTTGTTATATAATAAATATTATAATTTTTTTAAAACCCATCCGAACTACCGGTATATACATTTTTTATGTATTTTAACAAACTCTAGTCAATGACCAAAACTGCAAAATTTGATGTTAAGCTCTAATTTGAACGGTTCCTAAAACTTTATGTAATTTTAATTTAAAGAATTTTAATTATCGTAAGAATTAATTAAAAAAGTATTTGATATTTATTGACGTCATTTGTTTGAGAGTTTATCAAAGCATTCATTGACGTAATGTTTATATATTTTAAAAATTTCTTTAAATATTGAATTAAACAAAATATCACACAAACAATGGTTAACATCGAAGTAGAGAGCGATGACGTAATATTAGCGACGGGTGGATATGACCACACAATTCGGTTCTGGTCAGCACATAACGGCATTTGTCAGCGCATTGTTCAACACCCGGACTCGGTATGACTTATGACTGCTTTGCTTTTGATTGTTATAATTGTTATATTAGTTATAATTAGAATAAATAATATAACCCAAAGATTAGAACATATGCTAACATATAATGATATAATTGATAGCAAGTGAACGCATTAGAGATAACCCCAAACCGTAAAATGTTGGCCGCGGCGGGATTTCAACACATTCGCATGTATGACATTATGTCGAATAATCCGAACCCATTCATCAACTACGAGGGTGTCATCAAAAATATAACTTCAGTTGGCTTTCAAAGTGAGAGCAAATGGATGTATAGCGGGGGCGAAGACGGTTCCGCCAGAATTTGGGACTTAAGGCAGCAAAGCCTTAAATGCCAGCGAAGTCTTCAAATCGTAAACCCAATCAATTGCCTGGCATTACATCCCAACGAAACTGAGCTCTATATCGGAGACCAGAACGGGATAATCCATATTTGGGACCTTCGGTCCGGTGACAGATCGGCCGATAGCGAGCGCAGCGAACAGTTTGAAGTGGATTACGATATATCTATTCAGGACATTAGTATTGAATGTGAAGGCAATCATTTGGCCGCTGTTGACAACAAAGGCAACTGTTATAACTTCACGCTTAAGAAGAAAGGCGCCGAAGCCATGCAGAAGAGACTTAAGTTTAGTGCGCATAAAAAGTTTATATTAAAATGTAAGTACAGTCCGGACTCTACACTGTTGGCCACCGCCAGCGCGGACCAAACCGCTAAGATTTGGAGAACCGCTGATTTGTCTGATTTAAACTCTTTGTCACAAAATAACGAAAGTATTAACAAATCTAATAAACAATTGAGCGGTTCTTCAAATTGGCCTAAAGTGGACTCAATTATGCCGGCGGTTGAACTCAAAGAACAGAACCAGAGGTGGGTTTGGGATTTGGCCTTCTCTGCAGACTCGCAGTTCATTATCACAGGTTAGCATTCATTTCACTAATTATTTATATTAATTACAACTAATAGTCATTTGTCTCATCACATGATAGGCTCGTCTGATAATAACGCCAGACTTTGGAATGTGTTCGGCGGTAATGTCAAGAGAGAGTACAGCGGACATCAAAAAGCTATTACAGCTCTCGCATTCTCTGACGCTTTAGTTTAATGTTTATAAAACTTTTTTATTTTTTAATAACAGTTATGAAAATTATATTTATTTATATATATAAACAAATTTCAAAATAATTATTGGAAATGCTGTTAAATAGTTATATATTTATGTAAAATAATAAAAATTAATGTCAAAAAAGATATACTAAAAGAGTTGTCAATTGAATGAGTTTTCATTCATAGGTTGTGCCACAATTAGGACAACGCCTCTGTCTTAGGACTGAAAAGAGTTTAATTGTTATGATATTAGAAATTAAATAAATAAATGAGAGAAAGAATGCATTAATCAAGTAATAAGTACTTAAACAGCAAAGTATTCCGATCGGAAAAAAAAGAATCGCCAAAAGTATTCCCAAACAAGTGAAGTCGTCCTCAAGTATTCCGACCTTTAATTAGATCCAAATTAAAGTAAACTTTCAACATATAAACATGTGATGCCATACATACCCGACACGCAGGACACGAACCGATGAGAATGACTTGCGTGGGAACTGTTTGCACAAAACTTCCATAATTTGGTTGAAACGCATTGGGATTCACTGCAGGCACGGATGGCATCGATCGCATCGGTTGGACGTTATTATAGACAGTCACTGACTCTGAATGAGATATTATTGTATTGTTCGGCAAATAAGCTGTCGCTTCAATAATAAGTAATTATTAAACAAATTAATTATATGTTTAGTAATGAAAGCAAACAATGAATGCATACAATTCTGGTCAGGAAATGGTGAATACGGCGGAGGCTTTTCGTACTCATTCGGGTTATTCATTATTTTTTATTATTTGCTAAAATTGTTACAAAACTATTAATAAATTGCTTTACGAATAAAATTGAAATATTAAACTGTTTTTGTGCACTAATTATTAACACATTTTTGACTATAAATAACATAAAATGTAAACAAAGTTTTATTGAAAGTTAGTTTTCAATGAATTCACTGATTTCACTGATTTATCCCTGAATTTTGGTTTCACTCAATTCACACTATTTAGTGGTATAGTATTTGCGCCAAATTTAAGCCAATCTTTGCTCAAATTTGAATCAAAATTTTGATAAATAAGTTGTTAAAACATTTTAAAGTTTAATAAAAAAAAATAAACTCTAAACTTAGTGAAAAGTTTTATTTATTATTAATTTGAAGATAAATACTCATGAAAAGAACAATAATTGCTATAATAATGTTCTCCCTTCTTATCACAGATCTTGTTTTTAATGATGATTTTGACTTTTTTCGAAACTTTATTTCATTAGTTGAAGCTCTACTTCAGTTAAAACAGTGCGCCTTCGATCATGTTTTCGGTCTTCAGCACTCGTGTTCTCTTCTTATTAATGTTCTCCTTTTGTTTTATTTTGTGAGTTATAGGCAATGATATTAAAAATTGAATAAAATATCACTAAATTTTTGTCAGTCATTTTGCTATTAATAACTTAATCCTAGTGTTAGAGTTCGTGACAGACACTTAATCTGAAAATCAATCTCTGAAATTACTCTGTAGTTCTCCTATTTTTGAGTCTTTTAATACCGCGGACTAAAAACTTCTTCAATTTTGATCACCGCTAAGACTAAAGGTGAATAATTATGGGGAGACTATATATAGTCTATAACCAAAACATAAGGAATATAACTTTAAAAGACCAAAGCAAACAACTGGTAAAGTTGTATTCTGTGAGTATTCGATTTTATTATTAAAAAGTGTTTTATTTTAAAAACAGTATTAAAAATGAATGATTTATTTGTATAACTTAGAAGTTGGTGTAATAAGACTAATGTCAGATCACTGGAAAGGCAACGTTTGACAATGAAACCCAACAGTATATGCAAACAAAATGGAGATCGTATCCAAAAATAATACATTAATATAGAAGAAAAGAGATAACCTCTAAGAACTAAGAAATGCAAGCAATGCAATAATACAATTAAATTATACAATATATTTGACACCTTATATTGTATGCCTGACAGAAGAGTGTCACAGTATAGCGGGATATCTGTCCGATTTTCACCCAGACACGCCAGTTAGCGAGTGTGCTGTCCAGATGATGGATGAGAGGTCCAACCCATCCCACGCACTTTTTTGTAATCCCATTCATATTCCATGGGATTGGAATTAAGATTTTGATCACTAAATTGAATCATAAAAATTAGCAATAATACAATTCAATTCGCAAAAGTTATCATATTTGTTGAAATTACGGGTTTTAATGAGTTTTGTCACGACCTGCGCTAAATTTTTCATACTAATTTAAAACTAATTAAACTTCTGACATTGTTAAATTATGTAAAACTAATAATGTCCATAGGCTCGAAAGCGCCGAGCCTAAGCCTGGGTCCAAAATCTATAACCTTTAAAAGCGAAAAATTATATACTGTACATAACTTATCTAAAGTGTTTTTTATTATTCAAAAAGCTGTACAAAATAAAAAAAACTCCAAAGCAGTGAAAGCAAAATATTAAGTTATGGTGAGTAAAAATTTATCTAAAGACTCTTCAGGCTCGTTAGGCTCACCCTGAGCCTAGGCTCGAAAAATCCGAGCTGAGCTTGGAGCCTAGGCTCAGGCTCAGCATATGGACAGCATTACTTATAACTAGTGTTGGTTCCGTTCTAAGTTTTTTCATCCCGTTCCGTTCCTATTCTATTCTGCTAACATTTTTTTCATTCCGTTCCGTTCTGTTAAAAAATTTTATTCCGTTCTTTTGGGCAATTTTAATGCCGTTCCAGTTCCGTTTCAGTTCCCGTTCCTGGAACGAAATCAACACTACTTATAACAATGTCTGATATAAGTATAAGACATTTAAATTCTTAATAAAAAGTAATCAGAAATACTTAATTTGAAAAATTAATTCAAAATATTTTTGATATTTTTTGAGGAAACTCTCAAAATAGAAAAAATTTAATAGAATATTATTAAATAAAAAAAGGATTTCATTTGAAGCATTGTGTGTAACTTTTGTTTGCTTTCATTAAGCTTTATTCACTTACTCAATATCAATCACAACCTCATCACGATTTTAAACCTATAAGTTAAGCCTTTTTTAATTTAAGCCTTCACTTGTACCGATACTACTTATATATTGTATTTAATGTTAATACAGTATTATATAAGTATAAAGTTAATGCTTATAAGTTTGCAAACTTTTCATTTTTCAAAAATTAATTATTCAGTATTCAAACTCAAATGTATAGTGTCTGTCAACACTATTCACAATACATTTGCATTTCTTTAATAACATTGTACAATACAACATTGTATAATATGGTTTAAAGCAGTAAAAAAGCTGTCTCAAGCATACGAGTCTTGTCAAAAAGCTATTATTCTCTTCACTATTCATAATATGAATTTTATATAATTTTTATAAAAATGAATTCACATTTGTTTAGGTTCTAAAATATTTGTAACAAGGAATGATATCCAATTGTAAATTGCAGATTTTAATGAAGCTTATATCAATTGTTTTACTATTAAAATAATGAAATTTTGATTAAAAATTAGCAGCCAAGATTAACATTTAGATTTCAAACCACCGGACTCTTTGTCCCGTTTCAATGATCTTCCTGTAGTTTGGATCAAAAACTATAGGCGATAGAGCCAACCAGATGGCATATTTTGATTCTACGTCAAAAAGTACACTAAAATGAACTTTGTCAAAATATTGTAATCATAGGGTAAAGTCACATTCAACAAAATCAGAAAAAGATTTAACTATATAAACTATGCTAATATATTATATGAAAATACAACATCTAAAAGTAATTTTCTCAAAATTTTTTTTGGTCTGATCGATGATTCTATACACTTATTTCAAAATTTCATGTGAGGAGAAAAATTTCAAAAATTACTTTTCGCTGAGCTAATTAAGCACCAAAACAACACATTTATTTAAAGAATAATAACCAAATCACTGTTTTTCGGTTTTCGTTGAATATGACATTACCCTACAATTACAATATTTTGAAAAAGTTGATTTTAGTGTATTTTTTGACGTAGAATCAAAATATGCAATGTGGTTGGCTCTATCGCCTATAGTTTTTGATCTAACTAAAGGAAGATAATTGAAACGGGACAAAGAGTCCGGTGGTTTGAAATCTAAATGTTAATCTTGGCTGCTAATTTTTAGTCAATAATTCATTATTTTAATAGTAAAATAATTGATATAAATTTCATCAAAATCTGCGATTTACAATTGGATACCACTCCTTGTAAGAATAACAATTTTAAAGTATTCTTTCAAAACTTTATTGTCAGTTAAAATTATTCAAATCATTCCAAGAGTTAACTAGTACAGAGATTCGCTTTGTTAAGCATCAATTTATATCATAATTGCTTTCTTTGAAGCAATTTTAGAAATCGGAAATTTGATTAACTTTGAGTTTTCTTGCCAGTGTGTACAGCCATTGGGCTTGTTTACGATGGCAGAGTTCTTATTTATTTTAATACTAATTTAAAATTTTGTGTGTATTTATTCAAAGACTTCAAAGTGAGTTACATAAGTTGTTCATAAAGAGTACTTCTTAAGTATAGTACTGTAAAAGGTATTATTGTCTTTATCAAGTTCTATATAGTTAAGCAATTCAACAGATGAGTGAACAGGTGCAGGTGATCCACAAAATTTTTTTAAAGATTTCAAGGAAATTGATTAAGTTTTCTTATACCAGTCATCACATCCGTAACTAGGGGTGGGCTATAGCCCCCCGAAGATTATTGAACATGTAAGCGTAGGTCTATAACGATTTTTAAAAATTGCCATATCTTAGACTTTTCCTATGTGTAGCCACTCCAAGCTTAAAATCCTGGTTACAGCACTGCCAGTCATTAAATATGTAATGAATAAATTATAAAATATAATACAATAGGATCCATTACTAAATATTATTGCTGTTTCTCTTTCAATATTTTGATTTATCTTGTATTTGGATTTGTCTTTTCAAATGCAAAATCGATTGTATTTCGCTTTCGCTAAGAAAAAACAATATCCATAAATATTAATTTACTCAAAGACTAAAGTTGAGCTGCATTGTATTTAACAGTGAAGCGTTCGCGGAAACTAAGGAAGTGAAATCACAATATTTTATAATTAGAGCTAAAATTTTAATTCCATTAAATGATCCGCAAGTTTTCATATAACAAAGTGATCCGCGACCCAAAAAAGATTGGGAAGCGCTCATGTAAATTAATGCTAAATTTGAGTAAAATTATTGATAAGTTTACACAGTCTTAAGCTAAACATTAAAGAAATGGCATTCAAGATATTTAAAATTAACTGCACTTGAGCTAAAAAATAAATAGATGTTCAAAATGATAAATATCAAGTAATTTACTGTTTAGCTCACTTTTTACACTTAAGATAATAAAATAGACATAAGCATAAAACATAAGCATCTTTATACTCAAATTAAGATTATTTTTGTTATTGAATTCAGTGTAAATCAAATGAATAAATTTATTGTATACTTTTCATAATAATTTATAAACATTATGAATCATAGAATTTGCATAATATTTTCGTTTAATTCATGGGAATTAAAAGATAAAACAATTTCTAATAAAATCACATCTGTTCTAATGTAATGAAATGTGTAAATTGTAATTAAATGACTATCTTTTAAAACTTTCTTCGTTTACGATAAGGTTTAAAATTAAAACAAAAAACAATCAATTTGATAAAGTATTGCTTTCACAAATTGTAACATATTATCAAAATACATATTATTTATTTACTATAGAGAAAGTCAGAGAAACTTAAAGTCCATGTATTTCATAATTTTGAGTTTAAAGTTTGAATAATAGAAAAAAAGTTGTGTATTAATTGAAAATATAAAAGTTTATGTTTGAAATATTCTTTTTTGCATAACTTCTAAACACAATACAAACCAGACTTAACCTATTGTTATAAATAGCATTATCTTTGACTCTTATTTAAACTCAAATTTGCATTGAGTGGCTTTGAGTAAGCTCTCAGTATTTGTCAAAACACATGAAAAGCCATTATTTATTATAAATCTTATGTCGTTCAATAGAGTATAGCTCTACAGTATATAACTTACAATTTAAATCTATAATGCCGTGAGAGTGAGGTGGAGATTAAGAAGAATTTATTAGTAGAATAGCCTTCTCTTTTATAAACTTTCAATACGTGACTGATTTTTGACTGAATATACGAAAGACTGACAGACGCTTCGCTCTTACGAGTCAGTCGTGTTTGCTTTTGATAAAAGATCAGAGTTTCGATTAACTACTCGTTAATTGAATTTAACAAATGATATTAGTATTAACTCACTATACAATTGATATAATTGTGCTTAACATAAACTGACTCACTCTTTACATAAATTCATTCAACATTTACTCTTTTCTATACGTAAATAAAGGAAGGCTTTGTTCATCAGTAGTTCATGTGTTTGAACACTTGTGAGTACAGTATACCAAAAGATTATTGGCTAAGCTCTATCAACAACTATATTAATAACTTTTTGTATTTAAATTTGTGCTCACATCTCATTTAATATAAATCGTGTTCCTGTTCACCACTCACTTGTTTGAGTCCAACATATTCGATATATTGAGCTGATTTTGAATTTGAACCTAGCTAAAGATGTCTGAAGAGAAAGATAAAGCAGGCCTTACCTCGAGTGAAAAAGATGTCATTAGAAATACTTGGGCTTTGGTTAAGACAGACGTTCCTGGCAATGGTTATGATTTGTTCATCAGGTAAGTTTTTTTCAAAGAATTCATATTCTGTTCATATTTTGATTTAATTTTTATTAGTTTTTAAAATATTGTAAAATAGTCATTATTTCGTCACTGCTGTTGTGCCTTAATTGGTTACAAACCTATCTCAAGGATATAATGTTTTTAAATGAATGAAAGTTGGAAATATTTTTCTCTGATAAATAACTTATAAGATAACCTCAATCAAGGAAACTGTAGTGAACTTTAGAGAACCCCTCCATTGGTTCGAATAACTTAATGCTCTAAATAAAGTTATGAAAGCGAATAATTTTTCTTATTTTTATGCTTAAAATCTTCTAAAAATAAACATGTGTTCACTTTCCTAACAAAACAAATTATGGTAGAAATACTTGAAGACAACTAATCTTCAAGTACGCCATAATTTTAATTATAAATATCTGATAATAAGCGAGAGCCTCTTCGTGTCGATTTAAGTTTTGTTTAACGCACACACTGTAGGTCTTCGTTACTTCTGTTTCTCTAACTTTTATTTTATTTTTAGAATTTTTGAATTGAAATAAAAATTCATTTGAATATCAATGAAATCCAATGGAATAATTAGTATTGTATACAAATGCCAAATTTTGATGTTGCCTCTCAAGGATACTTAAATTGATAATTAGACTTCATTGCGTTTATGCAGTCATATGATTAAATAAATATCTTAAGGCAAAATATTATTACATCTATTGTATAGTAATTGAAAATTAATTATATGTTAGAATTAGTTTTGAAAACTCATATTTTCATCAGATTGACAAAGCACTAAATAGTCATCTATTTCAGAGACTCTCAATTCTGTTCTAATTGAGATACCACTAACTCTGCCACAAAACAGTAACGAAACTACTATTTGAGAGAGAATATATGAAAGTGAATATTGGATCTTTAAACACAAATTTTAATGATTTTGGAAGTTTTTTTAATTGGTGAAAATTCTTAAAAATTTCCTTTGTTTTTATACAATTCTATTCTCAACAGCAAATAAATTGACAAAATTATACAAACAGTTAAAATACGATATCTTTTCTAAAGAAAAACGGCAGACAATTAATTCTAAGCCAATGATTTATAAATTTAAATTTTCTAAAAAATGTATGCGCACCACCAGATACTAAACCACTTATTGATTCGCGTACAATCGTTTGAGAAATACTCGTCTTTTTAGGTATTTATAAATTAATAATTGTATGAATACATAGCAAAATAGATTTAGTATTATTTCTTAACTTTATGTAAAAATAAAAACTCTTCTGAATTCGTGATTTGAAATGCCTTCCAACGATGCCTTTCAATGTTTCGAGTTGTCAACACTTCAAACTTACATTAAAAAGTGTTCAAAATTTAAAATTCAAACAAATTGGGGATCAATTCTATACTTAATTCTTAATTAAAAACTTGATAAATGCTTCGGAAATGAGAACAAAAAATTGTAATTAATTGAAAAATTTAATTTAAATTTCTATAAATAAAGCTTAAAATTGAAAGATGTAATCAGTATAATTTCATTGGCAGTGATGCTCAACTTCCATCGCTTGACCTTTCAGCGTGAGGACCTAAAGTCAAATCCAAATACATATATAGTATATACTAAAAATACAACAATAAATATTTATTAGTATAAAATGTATTAATTTTTTACAAATAATCAATTTTGACTATGTTTATCATATCTATACTCATAAAACTTGAAATGAACACACCTCACTCTATAGAGGGCCAAACTCATCTGTTTATTGAGGCAATTTTTTAAGCTAAATGTTTTCAAATTAATTTAGCTTCAATTTTTTAAAAAGATCTTTTAGAAAAAGCACGGATTGTGTGTAAATCGTTATTTTTCTAAAACAATTTTTAAGATAAATATTTTTGCTGCAAAATTTTTTCAAATGTCGACTTTTGAAATTAATTATTTTACATCTCACTTTACTGAAATCTTGTTACCTGATCGATGACTGGACCCACCCTTAGCTTAACTAAAAGAAATTTTATTTAAAAATAGGAAACCCACTTTGCTTGACACTCAGTAAACCCTCGAGCGCCTCGAAAAAGTAAGAGTCGAGCGTTTTGTTTCCTCAACTCGAATGTCACTCCTCTTTTTTAAAAAAAAATCTGTCCACTCGCGAAGTAATAAATTATAAGACTTTTGGGGGTTTTAGGTTTTTTATATTTTATCATAAAAATTAAACTTTTAGTGAACAGAAAGATAGTATACAATAAAATTATTAGACCATTGTCTAAGACAGTGATTGGCAACTGGCAGCCCACCGAATGATTTTTTGCTGCCCACTCATTCTTTGAGAAGCTGTAGACACTTTCGACCTTTCTTTAGAAAAATGTTTAGTAGAATTTCTCAACAATAAATAATTGAATTTCAGTATAAGTTGTCTATTTTTTGAATATTTTTTGCGGCCCACAAGAGAAACAGTTTTTTCTGGCCCTTTGGGCTATATGAGTGCCCATCATTGGTCTAAATCGATGTTAGCTCTTTGACCTCTTGGAGTCGACTTACAGCAAGGAAAAAACTTAACTTTTTATTAGAGCTGCGCTGAATATATGTCCAAAACTTTTAAAAACTTTTCAGATTATTCAATATTGCTCTTTAAACTTGGACTTTTAGAAAACTTTTAGACTTTAGACAATGTCTCAAGTCCAAGTCTAATGTATAGTCTAAAAATGCGCAGCACTACTTTTTATAATAAAAACTTTAACTTAATTAACATGATATTCTATAAAGTTACATAAAGAAATCAAATATGCAGAATATTTCATAATATTTTAAAAGAAATAAATAGCATTAAACATAATTACAAGAAGCCTAGAAAAAGATGTTGAAATCGAGTAAAAAATCTGTCTACGCCACTGCGTAACATTTTCTCCGAACGCGAGCAATTGCAACACTGAGTGCAAGAAGGCTTCCGTTAAATAAAGGATGCATTTTGAATATTAAAATTGCATATTTTGTATTTGAAGCCACTTCAAGGATAGACTTTAAAACTTCTAATAAATTATGATATTTTATTATAATTTTTGCTTTGAGTTGTCATGAATCTCGTGCTGAGCATCCTTTGTGTCAATATTTAATACAAGGATTTATTGCCTGCACTGCAATTGAGAAACAATCTATTTTATTGAATGACATATTTATTATGTAGGCTCTCTTTAGAAGTAATTGTTTGTCTTATTAATATTTATTAATAAAGTAATTCAACTAAAAAGCAATTATCTATGAATAGAAACAGAGAAAAAATAGTAATTGAAAGCCTTCCACATGTGTATAAGTTTTTATAAGTTGAAACAATAATGTTTGAAACTATTGAATTATAAAGTAAGCTATAAAGTAAACTCACGTTTTCTTATTTAAAAAGTTGGGGTTCAATAGAATTTATATTAATTACATAATAATAAGATAATTAAATAAAGACTTATTTCCAATAAATATCTAAGTAAACTTCACTTAAACAGCACTTTTTATAAACTAATTATTTCTAATTCTGTTCAATTAGTTCATGATTGCGATAATATGTGTAATAATTAGCGTTATTAGTCATTAAAAATCTAATAAATTTATTATAAATTTAATAACTTTTAACAAAACTTGAATTTTACATTTTTTTGTTTCATTCGATATGATTTTATTTTATAAAATTAAAAAACGTCATATTTATATACAGAAAGTGTAGCCATTAGTTATGACAGTGATCACAACAAATAAAAGTGAAAACACTCTACAAATTGCTAGAATATAAATAACAATTTTACAAATCCTCATATTTTAGAGTTTAAATTTAGTGAATGAAACATTCTAGGCTTAATAGGACCCCATGTTTTTATGATAACTTCCATTTTTTAATGTTTTACATTTTTTAAAAATTCAATAAATTTATTGCATTAGAAAAAATTTAATAAACTTTTCAACGCTAATAATAATTAATAAAGAATGCATTTATACGAAAATTGAATTTTTATTTTGATATAACAGTGATTACAGTATGATTTGTCACTTATGAATGAATTTAACAATATTAAAATTTATTTACTTTAGATTTTTTACTGAGAACCCTAGTTACCAGCAACACTTCAAATCTTTCAAAGACGTCCCAATCTCAGAATTGAGAGGAAATAAGAAAGTGTTGGCGCACGCGAGTAATGTTCTGTACGCCATAACAATGCTCGTCGACAATATTGACGACACAGAAGTATTGGTGGAAATGCTGGAAAAGTTGGCCAGAAATCACGCCAGACGTAAAATAACTATCGATCAGTTTGAAAATCTTAAAATATCTTTATTCGGACTGCTTAAAGAGAAACTCGGCCCACAACTCATGAATGACAAAGCAATCGGAGCTTGGGATAAGACTTATGGGGTCATTCTTTCTGTAATAAAGCCGGGATTAGAGGAAAGTGTCGAATAAAACCTAACAATCGTATAATAAGATTTAATTCAACGCAATTTTATTTCAATTAAGTTTTATCTCTTAATGATTGACACTTTTATGAATGAATTGAAAAACGAATTGATTTCATGTTAATAAAAAATAAACGACATTTCAATGCATTAATACTTTGTTATTATTATTTTAAGAAATATAATTAGAAAAACTTTTTAAATATTCATTAACACATCGCTAAAGTGTGAAGAAGAGTTGTTCTGTAACAGAACTGTTCTGTTCTAGACTTGGTTGCGATTCTATTTTTAATTTCCATTTCTAACAAATTACTACATATTTCTGAATTTATAAATTATTAGTAATTTATTATATAATATAAAACTTTTAAAGATGAATCATTTTATTTCTTATTTTATTTCTTAACAGTGCCGTACCCATGAATTTTCGTTTGTGGGCAGAATAAGGAAAATTTTATATTTTTCTGTCTACAGACCTACACTTAATAAACTCAAAATTTTCAGGGGGGGGGTGTAGGGCCCCCTTGGCCTCATAGCTTGGTACGGCACTTTTTCTTGAAAGAATTGTGAATAGAAGAATAAATACATTTTCTATATCTATTGTTAACGATGAGCAAGGTTCGAGCTTTTCAGGCTTAGTGGCGAGCCTGAGCCTGACTAAATTGAGAAAAACTGAGCCTAGAACTCTCGAGCCTGAGCCTTGAGTCTGACATTTAATTTAGATTTTATTCAATTCAAATAAATAATTAACTCAATTATTAAATGAGTTAATTATTTTCAGAAATGATGTACAGTAGACTCTCGTTATAAGTGAAGTCGGATATAGTGAATCTTGGTGACTTCTAGTTTCTCAGCATTTCCTTTCGCAGCATTACTTTTCGCAGTATTTTACAGTTTATGATCATTATAGCATTTCATTTTAATATATTTTACAAAAAACAATTATAAATATGTTATAAAAGTTTGGGTGAGTTGCTTCAATAAATGCCTGCACAAAATAACTCGTAAGTGAAAAAATATCGTTGATTTAAATACAATATATGAACCGATCCGTCAACAAAATTAACGTATTCTGCAAATATCCAAATAATTATAACATATTATATGCAATAAAAATTTCTAGCGATTTACATGTATTTATATGTAAATATATGTTTTGTAGTGCTTTCATTTATTGACACATCTCCAAACTTATTTAACATGCTTATAATTGTTTTGTGTAAAATATATTAAAATTTCATATTAATATATGAAACCATTCTCAAGTTATTCAAAAAAAAAAATTAAATTTCACTATACTATTGAAATCGAAATAATTTGGTGAATAAAATATTAAAGCTTTGACCATTGCAGCAAAGTTTAATATTTTTATACGTTTTGGAACATGTCTTAAAAGCTGCCTAAGTTTAACAGAAATCGGCGATTGAGGTTACCGTTACGTGATGAGTTAGTAGGCTCGAGTCTGAGTCAAAATGTGAGCCATAGAGTCTGCTCAACGCTATCTATCGTAATGACACTGCACTCATTAGCTTAAGAGTTAACTTTTCTTATGTTTATCTCAAATGTGAGACAAATACTAGTTATAAAAATTCATATCAAATAACAAAATCATTTTTATTATCAAATGTTTAGTTTGTCATAAATTAAAAATACGATAGAATAACGACAATTCAATTATAGATATTTAAAGTTAATTTGTAAATAAGTTTTAAATATTTGCGCCCAAAGTCGTGCCATTGGGTGATGTTTTTTGTTTGTAAGTCATGTGATATATTTTGACAGAGCACAGGATCTTATGTGACAGTCAAGTAAATCGATTTGATTGGCTATTATTGTATATAAAATTGGGACAAATATTCGGCTTATTTTGAAACATAACAGAGTAATGCTTTCAATGTCATTAAAAAGTATCAATAGTTTTAATATTTTATCATTCATTTAATCACTATTTTCTTTTTACTGTTATTTATTTTACAAATTTTGTTTTAGTTGTGAATTAATTATTTTCAATTAAAGGTAAATCTTTTCTAAGTATTTATTAATCAATAAAAAGTGTCAAATCAAATGCGTTTAAAAAATAAATATTTAATTCATTTTAATTGAAAATATTTTGTCATTTAATTCATTACACGTTTGAAATAGGAATCAGTTTTTCACTTAAATAACAGATATATTAATAGTATTTATCGAAAAATGAGTTCAAGTGCTCCACGAGTTTGGAAAGTAAGTGATTATTACGTTATTTGATTTGAATTACCATTGATTTAGACTTTTGTTTGAATTACAGGTAATTAAACCTCATTTACCACTAATTAAATTCAAAAAAGGAGCAAATGTTAGAACTCATGGTATTATTACATTTAATTGATTTTCATATAATTTTCTAATACTTGACAATTCATTTTTTTCATAAAAGTTATTGTTTTCAAAGTTTTACTAATTATTTGAATTTTCGTTAAAAAGCATTTATTTAATGTTCGTTTACAATTATAGCTCTATTGAAACGTTGATTAGCTTTAGGGCTAAATCATTGGAAATACAATTAGTTTTTGAAGCCTTCAAATTGCTTCAAAAATTTACTTGAATTCCATGTTTAAGCGCAGACACAATTAATGTATCAATTTTTCAATTATTGAAAGTATTAATTTAAAAATTGATTTTGGATAAGAAAAGTGGGAAAAGTATTTAACACCTAATCGTTGAGCACTTATTGAGAAAGACCTTAAAACTTAATCTAAAAACGAATATGAGTTATAATTTTGATGAATGATTTGCAACTTCTATGACTTATGTAAACAGTGGGTGTAGTTTCTGCAGACACTAATCAGCCGTCTTCTACGGCACCACCGATTGGCTCAACCCCTCGCGGAAGCGGTATAGACGAAGCACTTCTACCGAAGCGCTATCAAAGAAGATTAATTACAGCGCTAGAAATGGAAACAATTGAAGTAATGATTATAAGTTTGAAAGTAAACAATTAATAAAATAAATTTCTTTCTGTTGACAGAGAGGCGGTTCAGAACCACTTTGACAAATAGAATATTTTTAAATGTAAAAAATTTAATTATTTAGCTCTTAAATTGTTATAAAACGCTAAAAAATATATAATTGTAGATATAATAAGTATAATAAAATGGTTTCCATCTATAATAATGATATATAGAATATATTATTTAACTTATAAATAAATAACACATTTTCACTCAATTATACGGTTAAAGTACTGGCGGCAGGAATTTGAAAGCCTCGCGCGACTTGTATTGGATGTGTGGCAAAAATAACAACTGGTAAGTCCCAGACCATCGTTTGTACATTTAGAAGAGCGGGTGACTGTTCCATAACTCCTTGCGAGTCCACATCCACTGTGTTCTTCATGTCTTCTTTTCTTGTGGTCACAAATTCGAAGTGAAGTCTCCACGAAAGGGATACTATTTTATAATAAGAAAAAAACAATTCATTCTTTTTAGACTTAAAACGTTTTTATCTAAATTTTGAGACAAACGTTCGGAAGGATCGCAAACTGTTTTTAATTGTTAGTAAAAGTTATTGGAGAACAAAATAAGTGCAGTCACTCTTCGGTTACTTAATTAGGAAAAACTGATTTAAATGAAAAAAGTCTGTGTTTTGGACTCAATGCTAACATTGAAATATCAATGAAATGCATATTTACTTATATCGCTTGTAAAGGTTGGCGTAACAGTCAAGGGGACCGACAGAATCATCTGCGTGTGACGCATATGCAGACAAAAGTCATGATATCTTCCATAACTAGTGATGTGTGTGAAAGATGAAGGCTTTCCTTGTTTTGCACGATATTCCTCTTCAATAACTTCTTCGCTTTGAAGAGTAACTGAAAACTATTGAAAACGAAAATTATAGAAAACCCAAAGAAATTATAGAAAATTAATTAGTTTTGAGACCTGAACGCAGGGAACAGTGGCTTCAGTGAAGTTAAAAATACCGACAATGTCTTCCCCGAGTTTATAAGTAGACTTCAAAACACAAAATTTGGCGACTTTTCCAAATTGATTAGTTATAACATAACTACTCGGACAACGTTTGGCTGCCAGACAGTCGAGTCGATGCAGTGATAGGTCTAACACAGTCTCACTCGATTCAAACACGTTTTGATTTGATGATTGATTGCTCACAAGTGAGTCCTTTCTTTTTGATTCCTCAAAGTATTCAATTTCATGATTAGATTCAATGTCATTACTATTATTAGTATTATTACTATTATTAGTATTATTACTATTGCAATGATTATTATCGTCAATGGTCTTAATGGTCATAATTGAAAGAATACGTATAGGAATGCGTAACAACTGAATCGTTGAGTTAACTCTTTGTGTACCGATTGATAACTTGTACTGATATTTAACTTTAGTGCCATTATAAGAAGGCGGCGCGTCTTCTGGTATTGTTTCGTAATAAACATAAGTTTTGCTTTCATTTGGCGATAGCTCTAAATCGCAAAAAAGTATTTTTGGATTCGAGGCATATATGACGCGACCCTTTTCTCCTTTCATTAAACACGGATTGAAAGAAGTGTCGGTCGAAGCGATCGCTGTTTGTGACGCCATTTCGTTAAACACCACTTTCGTGTCATCTGTAGTGCAATAGCAGTGGATCTGAACTCCAGCCCAACAAAGAGTTTCCACTTCTCTATTAACAAATTAATTAAATTAAAAACTGTTTCAAACTGTAAATTATTTTTTAAAATTACCCGTTTTTTGATTCGTTTGATTTGTGATCATCAGAAGTGGTATTATTTCTAATGTTATTACTGTTGTTATGAACTGAAACCGATTTCACATTTTTCAAAGTTATCACACATTTAAGCGTTTCGTTCGTGAAATAAACGGGCCCTCGAGTCAGACGAGCGCTTATTTCAATCATTTCTAACAGGTTTTCAATAAACTTAAAACAAAAAAACCTTATTTGTGATTAAATCTTTGTAAAATTTAATTTTTTCTGTCAATTAAAACATTTATTTATTAAGTGTTGGCATAAGTGATGACTTGTTTATCAATTACTGTAAACAATGCGCATGTCTTTCATTTCGTTATATTATATTAAAAACGAATTACGTCTCATTTGACATTTGGTTGACTCTTATATATAACTGAAATGCATATAAAAATATATTAAAAATATTACTTTAATAGTAAAGGGAATCATAAATAAATGTCTAATAATAACATAATTTGTTTTCATAAGTCTTAATTTAAATCATTTAATTAACAGCTGATTTAAAAAATTGTTTTCTCCTATAAAACAAACCAAAAGAAGTGAACAATAAATTGAAATGAAATCTAATTAACAATAATATAATAATTAATATAAACTTTTGAGACCTAATGATTGATAAGATTTTGAAAACAAAACTTTTATTATTTATCAAATAGTTTAACATCTGCTGAATATTAAACATTAAAAGAAGTGAAATCTCATTAATTGGTAAATGAATTACGAATAGAGTGAAAGATGGACTCAGAGGTGAAGTGTCCATACTGTGGAACCACTAAATACAGAAACCCTTCACTAAAACTATTGGTGAATGTGTGCGGACACGCATTGTGTGAGAATTGTGTTGAGCTCTTGTTCGCGAAGGGAAGCGGTTCGTGTCCTAAATGTAATGTTGGGCTCAGACGACATAACTTTCGGTTACAATTATTTGATGACGACTTCGTTGAGAAAGAAATAGATATCAGAAAAAGATTATTAAAAGATTTTAACAAAAAAGAAGACGATTTTGAGACACTTCGAGAATATAACGACTATTTAGAAGATTTTGAGATAATTGTCTTCAATTTGGCGAATAATATAGACATCATCTCAACCAATAAGAAGATCGAGAATTATAAGAAAGAAAACGCAACTCTCATTATCAGAAACAGAGGAAAACTAAGTAAAGACGAAGAACTCATTGAAGAACTGCTGGAACAGGAAAAAGAGGATTCATTGATGAGAAGCCAGTATTTGATAAATGAGGAAAAAGAGTCGACGAAAAGCAAAACTCGACTTCACGAGGCACTGGTGGACGAACTTATGTTTTCAGATTTACCGGCGGATCAAATACTTGCGACTCATGCTCACGAACAGAAAGAACAAGAGCTAAAGATACCCAAAGAGGCGATGAATGCGGTGCTGAAGAAGTCTCATGCCAAAAAAGAAGCGCAGCCCAAAGTGTTCTCTACTGGCATCAAACTCGGCAAAGGCTCTAATGTTTTCGAACCTATAACTAAAGCAAGCGAAGGTGTAGTATATAAGTACACTTCACCCCAATTCCACATGAATGGCCCGCTTTGCCCTCAATTCAATTCACTTAAAGCAGATGGATATCTGACTCACGTGCGGAGTGCGTCCAATTCAGAACTTGCGGGCGGTTTCTTACCTCACTATCCGTGTCTTCGCGCTATTCAGGAATCATTCTGTGGACTGTATTTTCAACCCGATTAACGATTAGCTGTAATTACTTTTTTATGAATGAATAACAATAGAAATATTGTTTAAAATATAAATTATAACAATTGTTTTATTGAGTATAAGTCCCGCCGTGCAGTATCAGAAATGAATCTCGACTTATATTATCAAAATAGGTGTCTTTGCTGTTGAACTTGATTTTGGTGTTTTTCTTTTGCTTCTCGAACTCGTAAAGGTTAGCCCTCCCGTCAGTGAACTTAAATATTTTTGGCCAATTTGTTAATGAAGGGTTTTCGTCACCGCCTCCTTTATAATAAGTATAAGACGGATAACCGATTGAATTATGATTAAAATCTTGCACATTATTATTAATTGTCAAACGGCGTCTTTGAAATTGAGGAGGAATTTGAGGCGCGAACGGATCAAAGGGTGACTCAAAGTTTGGAAATATTTCTGGCGGTTGAGCGAAGTTGAAGAATGGAGTCATCGGATTAATAGGGGGACCATTTGATAGTTGAGGATGAGTTGGATGTATAGGTTTCGAAGGGTGTTGTATACGTTCGATGTCATTATGAATAATCACATTTTCATCATCTATTCTCGGTTCAGCCATTTCTAGTGCTGGTTGTCGTGGCTGAGGATGAGGTTGTGGTTGGGGCTGTAGGTGGGGTTGAAGTTGGGGCTGTAGGTGGGGTTGAAGTTGGGGCTGTAGGTGGGGTTGAAGTTCGGGTTGAAGTTGGGGTTGAAGTTGGGGTTGGTGTTGGAGTTGGAGTTGGGGTTGGGGTTGTGGTAGTCTATGAAATTCAGGTACAATGAATGGTATTGAAGGCGGCGTTTGTTGTTCAGGTTCTATAGGCTTAGGTGTTGTTTCGCCGACTCTTCTCTCAAAAATTCTTGGAATATCTTGAGGAAAGTTGAGATAGGGTTCAAAGGGCTCTTCAGCATAACTATTCTCGAAAAGTGAATTTGGAAAATGATTGACATGAGGTCTAAATGGAACTGATGGCACAGGTGTAGGTTTCGGTGGAATGAATGAACTTCTTCTAATTTGACTGACAGCACCTCCTCCGTGATCGATAAATACAACCTGCTGTTGAGCGGCAGTCGTTTCGCCATGACTTGTGTCGCTATACATTAAATCTACAATTTCTGCGCTTTGTTTATATGATTTGGTTTCACATAATAATAATAAGTCATAAAGCGATAAAAGTAAAGCCAAGGCTGACAGCGATAGCGAACGTCCCAATAAAAACTGGAAAAAATCACAAAATCAACTAAATCAAGAACAAGTCGTAATTTACAAGTTCAACAAACGGTCTGTCAAGCAGTGTCACCAACACTGACTAATTGCTTGATTACATGCATTAGTATTCAAAAGATAACAATCTCTGTATTTACCATTTTATGGTACGATTTAATAAACTTTTATGTAGTCCAGTGTTACAGCTATTGCACAAAAAACTTTTATCTTAATTTATCCTCAAATTGAACGCATTGACAAATAAAACTTGAATAAAATTATTTAACATTCTTTGCGTATATATTCATAGTTAGCTCACAATAACAGTCATTTATTTTAGATAACATTTATTAACTCAGCGAAAAAGTTTTGCCACAATTAAAAGAAAGAGAAAATAAAATTTCTATTAATATCTCATATGTACTAATGATAGAAATAATTTGAAAGCGAGAATGAGTTATGACTTACCATAGTTTCAAAATAGAACTAATAAAAGGCGTCAAAAGTTTTCGACTACGAATCACATCTTTGCTGTTATATTAAGATTTCTGTTGGGATGCTTTCGATTAGATATGAAAACTAGAATTATTGTAAAGTATTGTAAAGTGTTTCTCGTTTCCCTTTTCTGCAACAAGTTGTTTCAATAAAAGAATGACTGACTGATAGTGAGTGAGGCTTATAGTGAGGCTGACTTGAAGAGTGCAGCGATTCCTCCCTCACATATCACGCACAATAGAAACGAAAGAGATGTGCGATTCGTTCTCTTCCTTTATGTGTAGAGTTCTTAAGTAAATGTTGGGTCAGTAGGTCAAGCAGATGAGTCTCACGCAAACGCTTCTGATATAATAGAATTAAAACCCAAACCAAATCCTGAGAGGAAGTACCTGTGCTATACGTAGTACCAGTTGATCTCATAAAGAGGACACTTATGCTTAAACACGACCCACATCCACATCTACGTTACGTCCACATTCTTCACTACTTAACTTAACTACAAGTTTAACCAATTCTAATATAAGCTTAAACTTAATTTATATGAACAATTCATACGCTTACACACGTTTATAAGATTAAGAAACTTTTTTCTCTTAGAAAACAAGTTACGGATTGAATAAATGATTTGTTGAATAGTTATTTCTTATCTTTTTCAAAGTAATCAAAATGAATAGAATGAATCTTTATTACTATTGTTGATGTTATTGTAGTTGTTGATACTGGACTGTTGTCTCTCAAAGTCGTCTGTAGGTCACAATCACTTATATAAAAAGTATCGCATCACTACAATATACTACACAGTACAGTATTTTATAGTAACAGTGTTGTTAATATAAGACACCTCAAGTCACTTGAATGTCCCACTTGAAACACATATGAGACCAACCAATGATTAAGCTTTGTTTTGTCAAATTAATTGTTTCTGATTTTATGCTAATATAATAAGTTTGTGTGAAACTTAAAATTGACTGCAGACAAGTTGTATCACTTTTACAGAACTAAGTAAGTTGTACTGTACGTACAACTCTATTGTGAAAACAATCTTCACCACAAAAAACAATAGCAATGTTTCTATTATAATAAGGCATAACGTATATCAAGTACAGTAGGATTGAAAACATGTTTTTCGAGACACGTAATAGAGAATAATTATTCACAGCGACTCATATTTATATTTACATTAATGCATAATATTGTATGTATTGCATGCACTGCTCTTTATTTAAAATAATGTAATTTCTGCGATGGCGTAACCCTGCAGGACATTTACCTTGAATTGTTTCCTTTGACTCGAATATTTTCATTTTTGATACCTTTAAGGGGTAATTATGGATGTGAGTTAAATATGTGGTCAAGTGTACCTTTCGTTACACTTAAGCTAATATGTGTATGCATAGCATGTACTGCGCTGTACTGTGTCTCGTTTTACACTACTATTTGAGATAATTTCAATTTTCGCACAATTTTAAGATTAAGATTTCCTGCAAAAACTGAAAAACTTATAAAAAATGTTGGCAAAGGTAACTAAAAAAGAAATAACAATTAAGTCTTTGCTAAATATACGGTAGAATTCATATAAATTAATAAAAAGAAGCGGAAACGAGTAACGCATTAGGTCACGGACAATAAGCCTTTTTGAAAGGTGCGTAAGTGTAAAATTAAGGCTTTGAATGCTGATTAACTCTGTTTGATTGTTTTCCCCTTCCAAGAATTTCTAACAAACACCCAATCGTACAAAACAGCATTTTTTAATTGTAATTCTATTTTAGACCGCATTCTGATTCAAGTGTGAAATCCTCCGCCAATTTCTAGCTTTCATTTTCTTTATTAAAACTATCCTTGAAGGCGAATCTCATCTTCAATTGATTACACGATAATATTATATTATGACCTCAATAGTGCTTTTGAATTACTGCAAACTTTATTCGTTTATTCCTTTTTTGAGTTTAATTAGTTAGCAAGTCGTGACTTTTATGTCTTTATATTTATTTATCATTCAATACCAATTTGAAGCCAAGTCTATGTTTGCATGATTTTTAAGAAAACAATTTCAATTATATTTTCAAATTACTGTAATATAAATGTCTTGTTTTCTAACTTTTCAACTGCTTATCAAAAGCACTAAATCGGAAAATTGTTGAAATCAAAAAATTGAATCTAAAGTAAAATAGAGTATTAAACCCTTATATCGTTTGATGAAAGTAATGAAAAACTAATTTAGAAATGCTTTGAAGCGCACTTTACTTAATGATCCCCAAGAACTGGTAAACATTTGATAGTAAACACCAACTCTTTTTTATGTGACATGACATGAATACACATAAGGCAAACTTGAAGTAATTTATGGCAATCAAAATCAATTGCATTGACATTCAATTTGATAAATATTAATAGAAATCTAATTGAATTAAGTGAGCAATAACTAAATGAGTTCATTATAAATAGAAATACAAGCAATTTATTACAATTATTTAACTATTATAATAATTAAATATATACAGTATAGGCTATAAGAATAGTCTTTAGGGTCGAACTCAATCAACTCAATCATTTGGCTTAAAATGAAGGTAAATTCAATAAAAGTTTGGATTAGTTTTTGAGTGTCTATCATTTTTATTACAATCATTCAATTACGTAATATCAATATGTTATTTAAAGTTTACTTGAAAACCAAAAAACTTTTTTTTAAGATAATACAGTATGAGCTCAAACACCTACTTTCGAAACTGTTATTATAAAACTCATACTGTATACAGTATTGTAAAATGAGTTTTAAATATTCAATCATTTGGAGGCATTATTTGATTAAAATGTCTGACAAATATTATTTGATATAAATTATTGTAATTATTAATAGAATCGATTATTCAGAACTTTTATAAATTACCGGTAAATTCTAATTTAGGAACTCTTATGAAACTGTACAGAACAGGAAATAATGACCTTTTCCTTAATAAAGTTCAATTGGTTGAGGGCATGAAACAGACCTATCGAATCGTTAACTTTTACCACAAATAATAGGGCTTCAAAAGTTACACAATTTAATCCTGAACTAAACAAATGTTACGCAAAGTCTTTCTAATGTTTTACGTGAAAATGCAATGTAATGTACAAACATTCTCAAAATTAGGATAATATTCAATAAATAAGTCATGATTTAAAGCTAAGAATCTTTGTGGTCGTCCTATAAAACAACTAATATTGTTTGCACATCACAAACAGGCATATATTTGATTTCGATTTCATTCAAGAACGTTCTCAATATTTAATCAGTCGATCAATAAATCTTTACAATCTCTATAATGGTTAAGACATATTTAAGAAATATTTAAGACATAACTTCAAATTTCGGTCTTAATATTTACATAGGATTTGAATGTTTATAAAGGATTATATTCTATTTTTATAAATAATTCTAAAAATAAGACAACAATAGTTCAATTATGGCTTTAAATATGGAAAAAACTTATATAAACTCTACAATTAAAGTAATGAACAAAAAATGCGGTCGTTTAGCTTTACCTAATTATTTGAATTTCATATTTGGCTCAAATTCTTAGTATATTTGAAAGTTGAACCAAAAGTTGAATATCGTGATAAAATTATTTTTTATAACTATGGAGAAAGTTTCTTATCAGTGAAACATTTTTGATGACCACTTTAATGTTTGGCTCTTATACCAGTGGTTCACCAGTTTAGAAGTTATAAATTATTTTAATAATTAATAAAAATATTACTGCTTATGTAAATGCAAATTATCTTAAAAAGATATTCTCTCAAATATGTTTCATAAAACCCATAACAGAGAACCATAAGAGCACTACTTTTCAAGTAAAACTCAATATTTTTGACGATTTAAATATTCCCAAATACACATTTTTGGAAAATCCCTTTTGATTTAATAGGATTAGTTTTCCCACGTTTTTCATTTTTTGTATCCTATGGGATACATATATCTATCAGTTTTTGCTTTAGGAACACTTCTCACTAATTAAAGAGATAAAGAAACCTTTAACTACATTTCAATGATAAACTTAACAAACTTTAGTCATTAATTACTATAAGTTTAGATATCAAACAAAGTACATTATTTCCACACAAAATACTGTGTGTCATTCAAAATATAGTAAATTGACACTAAATTGATGAATACCATGAATAACAGTTAGTGTACCAAAACATAAATATACACACATTAGATATTTGGGTTCATTAAAGTTGATACAAAATTTAGCCTATGATTATGCTTTCTTTTGATTGATATCAACTTATAGTAATTATTGACTAATGTATAAGTTTATCATTGAAAGCAGTTTTAGGTTTCTTTATTTTCTTTATTTTAAAGTTGGTGAGAAGTGTTCCTAAAGCAAAAACTGATAGATATATAGATTCTTGTTTGATTGCAACTCTAAATTGTTTACTTTTTAGACTTTAAGCCATATTAGACATAATATACTGTATTGAATTTAGTCCAAAAACTATTTTTTGTACCTTATCATAAAATTTGATCTTTTATTTAAGTTAAACAATATTTACTGAATAGAAAATAATATAAGTATTATACAAAAAATGTGCTTTCAATTGTCAATGAAACTTTTTCTTTTACTCTATTCATTAACAGTTAATTAATAGTTAGAGTTAACATTTTTATGTTTAAACCAATATTTAATAAAATTTAATATTAGTTCAAAAAAATCATTAAATAGATGAACAAATTGGAAGCTATTCGAGGCGTTTTATCAAAGCCATCCTTGACTTCTTCCGCATATCTGTACTGTAAATAAACTTATATATAGTATAGCATATAATCGCACAGTACTGCAAAAAACAATATACCGGTACATAAAAAAACATCTCTGCACTAATTTAAAAGCAATATTTTAACTTTAACTGATGGCTGTGCTTAACAGTACAGTTCAACATATCTTTAGGCATTAAGACAAACCTACTTTTTATTGAGAGATAAGAAGCAATTTATTGCTATTTTCAAATGAAACAATAATATCATCGACAGGTATCTCAACCAAATTTTATGCAATAATAGATAATAATTTCGTTTACGTCAAACAAAATTATAATATGAAAACATCTTTACACATTGTCCTTATTCGTCTTATAAATTGTTATGCATTTAAAAAGATATAATCACTGTTATTATTCACTGATCAGCTAATAGTACTGGTTATCAAAATATATTTATCACGTATTTCTCTTTGAGTTTGAATTTATTTTATCTGAGAATAATAAAGACTATATTTAGTTAAAAGCTTTCATATTTTTGAAATAAAGCTTTTGATATATAGTCAAAATATTATTAAATAAATTTATATTTAAATTAGAAAATTTGATATGAATTTAATATTTGTATTGAACTCTTATATATTCTAAAGAAAATTTTATATTTAATACGAAATAGTTTCATAAAAAATAAATTAAACTAAAGAAAGAAAAACTCGGTTTTCAGAAAATATAAAACAGATAAGTTGTCTAAAATAAAAATCAAATTTTAAAAATAAAATTATAGTTTTTGAAACCGAATAAAGTGAGATCTGATGCTTATCAACTGCTTATCAAATATCAATATATTTTTGAACTCAATATTATTGACTTTAAGGAAAGTTATTATGAGAATAGTTGATGAATCGGTATAATAGAAGGAAAATCATATTATTGTATAACTTATTAATATACCAGTACTTTGAGTGCTTTGAAAATCCCCCAAAGTTTTATTGAGCTCCCCATTAAGCAAACCTGTATCTTAACTGTCATTTATAAGAATGTTATTCAACTCAAGTCAAGAGCCAATTAATAATAAGCTCTTCAATAATTTTAATGTTCATTTGGAAGTTTTAATAAACGAATATTCAACTCTGACAAACATTTACGGTTATATCGAATGCTATTAATTCTTATGCTTTTCATAACTAACTCTAAATTGTTTAGTTTGAGCTTCTTTTAGCCCATTGTATGATGGGATTAAGTTTTAAAAAGTTTTAGCCCAAGGATTACTAAATTAATGGTTTTCTTTTGATTAGTAATTATGCCAAATATTAAAGCTTTTCAATATTCATTCGCTAATTCGTCGTTCAAATGAAATCGTGATTTAACAATATTATAATCAGCTTTGTTTGAGTCATAATTTCTAATTTTTTGAATCAAATAAATGTGTGAAAAAGATTAGAAAATAATGGCTTTCATGTAGAGAAGACATGAGTGAACAGCATATAATTTTATTTTAAAAGAAAACCTTTTAAAAGTGATTCAATCGAATGAAAAGATAAATAAGAATAATGATTAATAAATGTGTAACTAATAAGAAAAATTTTATTTCATTAAAATTTCAAATAATGTTTAAGAAATAATTAAAAGTGAGCCAAAGCTGCTGCAGCTCAGAAAAATGGTCCGCACACTTGATGTGTTGAAACGCCGGCTCTGCACTTCTTAAGTGACCTTTTGTTGTTATACCTTAATTATCTTTTCGCATGTAATTTACAGATAATTTTGATAAAATACTTGTAAAAATTGTAATTTGCGTAAAATTTGTTTAAGTGGAATTGGGTTTATATTTTTGAGATAATGTCGAGTTTTGTGGCATTTGGTATTCACATATGTTTAGCTTCACATTTAGCCTTTTTTAAACTTCCGACTCCAGAACCTATTTGACTATTTTTTCGCTTGTCTCTGCACATAACTATACAATTATAATACAAGTACTGTATATGAAATATAAAAAGAAAAATTCTATAAAAGGAGTATGAGATGGAACTGTTCTATATTTTTACTTTTCATCTTTCAAGTTATGATTAGCTTTCACAGTATGACTGATCACTAAATCTTAATATTAATGCAAAGTCTTATTTTATGTACTCGTAAAATAGCATTTAATTTAATAGTCAACTATTTATTACTATAATGTATTGTATAATAAGCTCAATATAACACTCATGAGTAATCACAGGTTGTAATCCATTATTTCTTTACAACATTTAAAAACAGTAAAAACTAATCTTTGAATAATTCTCGATTTCCGCAGATTATCTGATTTACATTCGAACCCAAACAGAGTCATAAAATTGAAATTTTCAACTCATTATAGCAAAAGTTAATAATAATTAAAATATTGAATACAGGTGTTAATGATTTACATCATTTTACATATGTGTTAAAACTTATTCAACTTTTATTAAAATTGTTAAAAAAAGTTTTATCAAATAGCTGTTCAAAACCTGACACTGTATTTATTTATATGTTTTGCCATCTCTTGGAAATCAAATAATACTTTTTTATTGTTATTAAATTAATATTTGTGTTAATTATTATATTCAATTGATATTAATTTAAATATTTATTGTTATTAATCAAATAAATAGTGAAATATAAATAACTTAATAATAATTTAATTTAAATAATAATAATCAATAAATGAATGAATTATGAGTTGTTTGTAAACAATATATAAATAAAGAAAACTTTAGTGTAAAACATGTTAAGAAAGAAAATGAAAAGCAATTTAAATAAGTATTAATATAACTGTTAGTAAATAAGAAATTAATAATAATAATAGTTAATAGTTAACAAGAATAGTATTGCAAATGATGAGCGATTGGCGAAAAGCAGTTCGGACTCCGATCTCATACACCGTAACGAATGTGTGTCACGTCACTTTTGTCAATCGTAATACACTTTGTAATATATTATGTTTTATTACAGAATACACTTCGCCTTCAGACTCAATTCGTGACAGTTGTGTCCATCGCTGGTATTGTGGTGTTAATGGTTTTGTACACTTTAGTGCCTCGAAGTCGTGTGACTCTTCATGACGAACGACATTCTAATTTAGATGAAGACCACGGACACGAACACGTCCATGAGCACAAAGACTGTAGGCCTGAGTTGTCGTACAACTACACTTACCCGCTCTCAAGACCTGAACATTTGGGCGACGATAAGGTCAGGTACAGAATCGCTATAATTACTGACTTGGACACAAACTCTAGAGCCGGAAGTGATAGGAGTTTATGGATCAGTCATTTGCTTAAAGGATATCTCACTTATTATCCGAACGAAGACTATGTTCAAGTGAAATGGGATAAAAAGAGCACTACTTTGAGGTCAACGCTTTCATCAGAGGGACGAGCGATGGAATTGTCGGAACTGATTGTCTTTAATGGCAAGTTGTACTCATGCGATGACAGAACGGGAATTATTTATCACATACGCGACGACATCGCCATTCCGTGGGTTGTACTCAATGACGGCGAAGGAAATACTCCCAAAGGCTTCAAATGTGAATGGCTTGCAGTCAAAGAGCAATTGCTTTATGTGGGAGGACTTGGGAAGGAGTGGACCTCCACTTCTGGAGAACTTCTCAATTATAATCCGCAATGGATTAAAACAGTATCAGTTAGTGGTGAAGTGGAACACCACAATTGGAGAGACTATTACTTAGCTCTCAGATCTTCGTGTGGTATACAATATCCGGGATATGTTATACACGAGTCCGCCGTTTGGAGTAATGTTCACAAAAGTTGGGTTTTCCTCCCAAGGCGTGCGTCTTCGACCACATATAGTGAAAAAGATGACGAACGCAGAGGTACTAACATTATGCTGACCTCTAATCATGCATTTACTGACGTCAAAATGAAAACTGTCGGACCCGTTCTCCCAACTCATGGCTTCTCATCATTTAAGTTCATTCCCAACACTAAAGATAGGATTATTGTTGCGCTCAAATCAGAAGAAGACGACGGAAAGATCGCCACATATATTACTGCCTTCACTACTGACGGAAAAATTTTATTACCTGAACAACTCATAGCTCATTATAAATACGAAGGAATAGAATTTATTTAATTTTTTAACTTATTACTAGTCATTAAAGTTATATACAATACAAACAAAGTATTTCTCATTTATTAAACAATTGCTGAGTTTTTATCCTTTTTATTACAATCTATTTGTTTGAAAACTTTTTTAGAAAACTCAATCAAATTGTATTTACAGTAATAGTTGTAATCATTTAAAAATGATATACAACACGTCTTTTGCAATACTTCCAAATTAATGGTCAGTTTGGGTTCTTTGAAATCGACAGTCCATTGAGGCCTAACTTTTTTGACAATATTAACAACACTTTCGATCATTGGTAACCGTTTGACATCACTATTGTTTCTGACTTTGCATTGAATGACAAAACTTATTGAATCTTTGGTTTGTTTTTCAAGATTTGATTCAATTAATTGCTCAAAATTAGTGCCCAAAGGCTTACACGTAATCACTATTGGAATAAATCTTAACAAGTGTTGAGTCAATTGTTTACCATTAGATTCGATTTCTTTCAAAATTTGTTCCCCAATGAGTGTGGGATCGATTGCCTTATCATTAGATTTAATAAACAAAACATTATTGCATTTTGTGATTACTTGTTGGAAACGCTTTTCTGATGTATTTAAAGCCTTTATTTCTTTCTCCACAGCTGTTTCGATATCTATCTCTTTTTCAGGACTTTCGTTATCTTTATTGTAATTTCCGTACAATTTATCTGAAAATTCATTCAACAAATTATATGTTTCTCTCAGGCATTGAAACTCTTTTAGATTACACGTTACCACAAATCCATTCATGCCTTCACTCAAAGTATTTTTATTTGAATAAAACTTTTTGTTTGATTTATAATATGAAGACTTTTTACGCTTTCTCGGTCCGGCACTGTCTGTTTGCGCACTATTTGAGCTCATTTTCAAGTCAATTAATTGTGAAACTGCTTCGTATCTTAAAGCTATTGATTAGAAAATGTTTTGCGAAACAAATCGCTTTAAAATGAAATTTAAACTGTTATCAAACTTGCGATTATTACTAACTTTAAACACAATTTATTTTTGTAACCATTACAGAACATAAATACAATCCATTGCTAACACGTGTTCATTATTTTTAAATCGATATGTGTTTTGTCATAAATAAAGTCAATTAATGTTTCAAATTTTAATTTTCAACTAAAGGGTTAAAATAGTTTTTTAAAAACATTTGAATGGAAACTAATATAAAACAATTTGTATTTTATAAAAAATGATATTAATTTGTTGAAGAAGTGGTCAAATATATAGGGTTAGAATAAATTTAAGAAAATAATAATTAATGTTTGTACCAAACAAATAGTTATGTAATAATGAAATGTCAGACAAATAGTTTAGTATAACGTCATATAGTGTAATAAAATGACTCACAGTTTTGTATTTATTCGCCTATTAATGAACGCTCTCTTATACTTATAATGAGTTTTATTTATATAAAAACAATTCAATTGGAGTCATAAGTCATTAGTTTGGAGTCAATGTTTTGCAGAGTTTTCCGTTTGATTATGGCTTTCCTTTTCATCACTAAAACATGATTTAAATAAACTTTTTATTGTAGAATTGATTTTAAGGTTTAAATCAATTCATTTGACTATTAATTGAATTAAATTTCTAATAAACTTAACTCATGTCTAATATTTATCTTCAAACTTATTGATAAACAACTCAATTGTGTTGTCAACCAATTCATCCAATTAATGATAAAGTGATTCTGTAATAAAGTTATTGATTTAAAAACTTGTTAAACAAGACTTTAAATAATTGAAAATTGTTGAGAATGTCTTCGGGTATGCATTTCTGGCATTTCTTATTGAATATAATTTTATGAGTACTATAAATATTAACATTTTTTAGCCTTTATTATAAACTCAGTAATCAATTGATTTCTATTTTTAAACTCAAATAATCGCATAATATGTTGAAATATATCATAACTCTTATCTATTAATATATTTTCAAAGATTAAGTTATTTTGTGTTAATACTGAATATTTGAGTAGTTATTGATATGAGAATTACTTCCTATTAATTGTTTAATTGTTGACATTTTCAAACATTTGTTTGGCATTCAATAACAATTAATTCATAAATAAGACTTATTATAAATTAATATAATAATTGAAATAACAGGTAATGCGAAAACTAAATTCCGTCCGCCAAAGATCAGTCTTCCAGTCGAGTCCAGACCTCAACCGATGCCAACGCCTGAAAATTTGGATAAAAGGACTCAAATAAGACACGGAGAGGACACCATTGAGATCGAACCCGACAATCTCGAGACCATTTGCGAGTTGGGTCGGGGGGCGTACGGTATAGTCGAAAAAGTGAGACATAAATCATCCGGACTTGAAATGGCTGTTAAGGTGTGGTATAGTGGTTAAGATTGAGTCATTCGAGTGATACCGTTTGGGCTCAAACTCATTGTTTCCCTTCCTTTACTTTAATTAAGTTTTATCAATGCATTCATAATAGGGAAAGAGAGTGTCAGCGCTCATAACTATCAAAATAAAGTTTATATTCAATTTCTGTTTAACTATTTAGTTATGTGTACAAAAAACTTGTTCTTATAAAAGGATAACAATGGTTTGTTTCCAACACTTAAGACTCAATTTGATTTAGAGTTTGGCTTAAATATTGTAATTGTTGTTTAGAGGATAAGCGCAACTATAGTTCAGGAACAAAAACGGCTATTAATGGATATGGATGTTTTGGTCAATTCTGTCGGATGTCCTAATATTGTGTATGAATTACCAAATAGTTTAACACTATTTCATTCATTTATTAAAAACCAATTTAACTATCAATTAATAGTAAGTTTTATGGAGCGATCTTTTGGGAGAACGACCTCTGGCTCTTTATGGAGATATTAGACTCTTCTTTAGACAAGTTTTATAAAATCGCATTCAGTAAGGCTTCCAATGACAGCACCGAAAATGCCATTCCAGAAGATATATTGGGCAAAATCGCTGCGAGTATTGTCAAGGCTTTGCATTATTTATATGGCAAAAAAATAATTCATAGGTATTATTTGAAATAAGTTTCTCCTAAAAGCGCAGTATTTGTAATACTGTTACTGTAGGCTTAATTTTAATTACAGTAATAAAATAGCAGATTATGATTCTCTCAAATAAAGTTTGAATTTTAATTTAATCAGAGATATAAAGCCATCAAACATACTGATCAGCCGTAACGGAGACGTCAAGTTATGTGACTTTGGAATATCTGGGCATTTGGTTAATTCGATCGCTCAAACATTTGAAGCCGGCTGTAAGCCATATATGGCTCCAGAGAGGATTAACCCTAATCCCAATCGTCCGGGTTATGACATTCGGTCGGATGTCTGGAGTTTAGGTTAACTTTTTATTTCATTTAATACTATTAATGGTGAATAATATTAATAATAATAGTATTAAAATAAATGAAATAATAGGTATATCAATGCTTGAGCTATCAATTGGTAGATTTCCTTTCCCAGAAGCAAAAAGTCTATTCGAGCAGTTGAAAAGAGTCTGTCAGGATGACCCGCCCCGACTACCTCCAGGAAAATTTTCTGCTCAATACGAAGACTTTATTTCTCAATGGTATAGACCTATAAATAAATTACTTCTGTTTTTATGTATTTAAATTTATATCTATTTAATCAATAGCTTACAAAAGGAGTTTGAACGCCGTCCCAATTATGCAGCTTTACTGGAACACCAATTTATTAAACTAAACGAAAACAATGATATATCAAGTTTTGTAACTAAAATATTGGACTCATCCTAAACATTTTAAACTTTATTAGTTGTAACAGATTTTAATAGATAGTCTATTTCTCACTGTTTCATAGGCTTTGTGTGCCTTTTAATGGTTCAAAATGAGTTTCAAAGTTTAAAAGTAATGACTCACTACTTATTTATGATTAGGGATGAGTTTGTTAATTGAGTACAATTAAGTGTTGTTTTTTATTCAATTTAAAGTAATGTCAAATAGTTTTTACAGTAATAATCATTTAATACATTCTGTAATTAATTTTATTTTAATTCAAAACCATTTATATAATAATGCGTTAAAATATCAAATTATGAAACACTTAATCAAGTTTTATAAAAATTATAATTGTTTTGTTACTCAAATGCATTAAACACTAATAGTTCTGAAAACATCGAATCCAGTTAATGCGGTACTGATTACAAGTCCTGGAATTTGTTTATGCCAATGGAGTTCTTTGATTTCTTTCTGTCCCTGATGTATAAACAATAGCTGTGGCGGCAGTTCATTGAGTTCTTGTTCCTCTGCTTCATTCACTTCCTGATCGCTATCCTTCTCTACCGCTAAGTCCCAAAGCGTTAACTGATTATCATTTCCAGAAGCGGCGAATACAGTGGAATCCGTGGGATGCCATTCAACAGATGTTATGTGAGAGATGTGGTGCTTGAATGTGGCGATAGGTTTCGGTGATTTCGACTTGAATTGTCTTAAGTCCCATATCTTGATGACTCCGTCGTCACCTCCGGAGACAATAAATGCTTTTTCCAATTTATTCCATGAAATGACGTTAACATCTGAATCGTGCGCATTGTCTACTGTTAACATACAACTGGATGAGTGACGCGCTCTTATGTCCCAAATTCTTATAGTCTTATCGACAGAACAAGAGGCCAACACATTGTCTTCATTTGGAGACCACTGCAGGTCTTCGACAGAGTCTGTATGACCATACAATGACTGCTGATCAACGAGCCAACTGCCAGAGTCTGTTGGCTTCCAAATAAATATATTTTTTCTGCAATCACCTGATGCTAACATTCCTGGTCTGAGTGCAGACCAGTCGAGTGCAAAGCCTTCTATTCGATGTCCAGTAAATGTGAAGATGGGCTGAACCGCAACTTTATTTCTGGTGTAATGAGTCATCGCTTCCACATCATTGACTGCTCTCAAAGGCTCTGTTAAGTCCCATAAGAAGACGTTTCCCAACTCAGACCAGGTCGCAGACAAACACCTGTTGTTCACTGAAGTGCAACGAACTCTATTAACACATCCCTGATGTGGAATTGGAGCGCATTCCAGTTCAGGCTTAGAGTCTTCGTCTTCACTATCACTGCTTTCTTCATCACTTTCGTCTATGTCTTCATTTTTTTGCTTAATTTTATTCAAATTACTCATTCTTAAGACCAAAATATTGTTGACATGAACTCTATCGGCTTGAGTTCCGGCCACTAAATAACAACTGAGCGGATAATTATTGGAACGATCGTCACCTGACCCGAGATTGTCCTCAATTATATCAAAGCTAAGACACGGATATCCTGTCTCTGCCTTTTGGTACATCACATACACTGATTCGTCACAAACGAGCTCTTCTTCATTACTACAGGTGTTGGGAATATATGTTCGCCGAACCACTGATTCTTCAGGACAATGCTCTTCGTCTTCGTTTTGTTGGGTTTCCATTTCTGAACCACTACTGCTCTCATCGCTCGACAGTTCTTCGTCTTTTACTGAGTCTGTCATTATTTATATGCTTTAATTAGTAATGAAATCAATTTATTATTACTTTTTTGTAAATATTAATAATAATAATTTGATATTTATTTACACAAAACTACTATTAAATTAAAATTAAAATTAAAATTAAAACGAATTGACATATAGTACAAGCTCTACAAGAAATGCATTGCTTTGAAAGCCACGTGTTTTCTGTTTACGTTATGTTTCTATAGAAACAGTTATATTAATAATATTTTATAATATTTATGATATGTTTTATTTAATTTATGTGTCAGTTATTATGTGATCAAAATTGATGTCTTCCTCGCTTTAAACCAATAGTACTTCAGATGAAATGCAATCGACTTTTTAATAAAAAGACATTGAAATTGGTCTCAAAAGTGTTTCGAGAAAGAGACGTTTGCCTTAAATATGATATAAGAGTGAAATGAATTGGAAGTATTTAAACACAAATTACATTTGCCTTCAAATGAGATGAAAGCGGTCACTAATTGTGTGGAAACACAAACACATCAATAATTTCTATAACAATTTCGCAACAAATGGATTCAAACCAACAATTGATCCAATTCTTGGAAACCAGACTCACTACCAAATAATACAATAACAGCTCAAGAAGTGGTTCTCGAGAATGGCTTTCAAAACGATTAACATAATCAACAAAAATCAAATACTTGTTACAGTGGGAGCAGTGGTGGGTATTGTGTTGTTGTGTTGTATAATATATTAATATTTCATTCATTGTATGCCATTATAGCTATACTTTACGTATGTTTACAGTTATTGTTTCGTTTGAAACGTTTCAAAATATCATAATTTGTTTAAACTTTTCAACAATATTTCTGCCCTTTAATTAGCATTTTTTCTCAATTATAGTCTAAATCTTTATTCTCTTATATTTATTATTTTTTTCATATTTGTCTTTAGGATCGGTTTCTCTTTTGTGCTCCGAAAACAAAAGACTGCAATTCAGAGAAGAAGTCTATAACTCGTATTCAACTTTTTTGCCATCGACTAAATCATTGAATTCAAACGTATTATTAATCATTTAAAATATTAACTTTCAAAATAAAATTACTTTTCCTTCAAATCAAACAGAAATTAAAATTTAATTAATTTTAAACAATCAAGTTATGGTCAACACTTCTCATGCAGTGATATCGTGACAATCGTTGTTCATATGAGAACTCAAATTCTTCGATTGTATCTCAAAACTAAGGTTTTTATTCAAATTCTCAATTTTATATAATTTAAAGTAAAATCTTTTTTTTTCAATTATAGAGAATTTGAAGATTTAGTAGTGGTGTGTATGGAAGGTATCATGATATCAGTGATGGCAATCACTCAAATTGTGACCTTTGGATTACTGATGAATCTGTGAGTAGACTTCATCAGAGAATCAGATTTGATGACATCGAGAAAAGTTATGTGATTTTAGTCTTTATACAGTACACGATGGACGAGATGTGCGATAACTGTGAACCCGGACTGGTAATGATTAACTTGAACTGACTGTAGTGTGAAACTCATTTACAGTATAAACGAACGAAGAAATTCAGAAAAGGTCTCAAAAATTTAAAGCTTTTGAAGAAAACGTGGTTTAAGTGGTGTTGGCTTTTGCAAAGTGAAGGTTAAACTTGTTTTGATTATAAGATGAGATCAGAAGTGATGAGAGAAGAGGAGAATAATGCAGTATTAGAGCAGTTGAATGAAAACAACTTTGTTTTTGAAAGATATTGAATTTCAATAATTACTTGAATATTCTGACAAAAATGGACTGAATTTAGGGTAAAATAATTGGAAAACATGGAAATGGAAGCCCTAAACCGGTTAGATTTTGTTGATTGTTTTTCTTTATTTTTTATTTCTATTGGAATTTATTTTAAGTCAAAGGAATTTTGATTAATTTGTGAGTCAGTCTTATTCGTCAATAAAATTTAATTTGATTGTTTTATTTGTTGAGTATTTATAATCAATATCCTTAACATCCTTCTTCAATTTGAAAGATATTTTAATTTTACTGTATCTCAATTGCAATGAATAAAACTAAATATATTTATTTTTTTCTCGTACTTTAATTTGAAGTCACGTTCATTACAGACGTTTAGTGAGCTTTGAATAATTGTACTAAAACTTAATATTTATCGCATTTTTACTTTTTTATGGTCAGTAAATTCTTAGAAAAGTAATTGATTGAACAGATAATGGATGACGAACTCTGTCAAGTTTTGCTTTTCTTGGTTATTCAAATTATAAAAGAGTTATTTTTTATAATAAGACCATTTTAAAAGCTTATAACTTTTTTATTTTTTGATCCATTTTCATAAATTATGCATCAAATTGAAAGTAAACAATCAAATATTTTTGATATATAAATCAATTCGAATTACACTAAAGTGGTTCCAAAATAGAGCGCAAAACAAATTAATGTTGCGTTTATTTATTGCTTTGAGCTTTGAAAAGCTCACCCATTGTAGTGAAGAGGGAGTTCCAGAAGAAGTACAAAAAGACACCAACTTATAATTCTACTATCTATAGAATTTACGAGAACTTGCATAAAGTTTTCGGAATAGAAATTTGGCAATAAGTTTATTGGTGTCGGAGATCAGTTCCATGGCCTGTGAGATGACCCGATTTGACAATTAATGATTTTTTTCTTTGAGGACACTTAAAAAATAAGGTTTACTCACAAGACTTCTCAACAATATAGGAATTGCTTGAAAATGTCTGAATCTTTACGAGAAAGAATCGATATGTGCATCGAGAAAAATGGTCATTATCTTGATATATAATAAAAATTTGATTCTTTATTTTCAATTTGATGTATAGTTTATTAAAATCGGTCAAAAAATAAAAAAGTTGTAAGCTTTTAAAATGATTTTATTGTAAAAAATAACTCTTTATTTTTAAAAGTTTTTAAAATAGTTCTTTTAAGTGAAAGTATTAACAGTAAAAGATGGTATTTTCGAGAAATGAAGTTCTTGACTCTCCTCGAAAACATAGCAACCAATGGAATCCAAGTAGCGCAGTGGAAAAAGTTGCCGGATTCCTGATTGAAGGATCGTGAGTTCGAATTTGAGCCTCTCTGTGTTTCTTTGATTGCGAAATGTCGGCCACATATCCATTGTTTTCGAGCAGTCCCTTGACTCGTAGCATTTGCCCTTTGCCTACATGGGTAATACATGTAAAAATCCCAATCTAATCAGGGCTGAATGTGAGATCTGAAAAAGAGTTGGCGTAACGAAATTGTTTTTTTTGAAAACTTATTTGAAAAATTTATTGATTAATACAAAATTAATATAATTATGCGTAATGATGTCCATATGCTCGACAACTTTGAGCCCGATCCTGAGCCTGGATTCAAAATTTTTGAATTTTTGAGCCTCCAAAATGGTCCTCGATTCTAGCCTGGAACCTAGGCACAGTTTGCACCTATGAACAATATTGATTATGAGAATTTTAATAAATACAATTCAATATAATTAATAGGACTGCGAAAAATTGTAATTTAAAATATTGTTTGGGGCAAAAATTTGATAACAAAATGAGCATTGTTAAAAAATTAAGTGCCCAATAAAATAGGCACTAAAATTCATTTATATGCAAAATGAAATACTGTAGTATCCAATCCACAAATAGACAATTATAGTATTTTATAAATATGGTATAAATCGCTTATTTTGATTTGATTGGACACACATTTAACTCATGAATGGATTAAAGAAAGGTAGAAAATAGGTAAATTGCTTTTTTACGCATCTCTAATAATTTATTATTGTATTTCCTATAATTTTTATTAAAAACATAAGTTTAATAAATAAGTCAGAATTTAAATTTAAATTTCGAGACACGAGAGAGAACTAAATTCTCAATCAAGACTCGAGAATCGATGCAATCCTTTAATTAACAGGTGTAGTTTATTTTATCCAAAAATTTTTAAATATATACTTAAGTTAGGGTCTGTAGGTCTTGCCCGTGTCCCGGCTAATGTTTATCCGGAACGCTTAATGTCCCGGAACAAAGAATAGAATTAAACTTACCCTTAAAGTGATAATAATTGTTAAATGGCTTTCCTTAATATTTTCTTAAATTTATATGTATTTTAAATAAAGCAAAACAGAATATAAAAAAATATAAAAAGACAAAATGGTAATAATGATCTACAACATCGCTAAAAATGAACTCAACAAAAATTTGATGACATGAGGCATATCTCCCATTATTCTACTTAGTTTTGCAAAAAATTTCTTTTAAAAATATTAAGTAGATTTGAAGTAATAAATTTTTACTTTAATTCACCTCATTGTGAAACACCCGTTACCTGTATATAATAAATTTTAAAAAACAGAAAACTATTCTATTTAATTAGTAATTAATTATGAGTAGAGCGTAAAATAATAATAATTTTTGTAATGAATGGACTTATCAAACATATATTCCTCCAATTTATACATTTGTTGTTGGTTGTGATGTAATTTTTAAGTTTGGAAATCAGATATTTTTTAATAATTGAAAATACAGTTTTTGGTGAAAAGTTTGGACAGATTCTTAAACTTGATCTTTACAAATATTACAGATGCAGCTGTACAGTATGCTCAATAGGTTTGTATTGGAGTAGAGTTTCTAGAATTAGCTTTTGTAAGAGTAGTTGAGATTGTTTTGTTTTCTTTTATTACCGTATGATATGTTATGTTTGGCACTTAACTAAACATTTTCATAAAAAAAGTATTTATTTTTAAATTCACAGTACAGGAGTAGAGGACTCCAAGTTTTAAATACTTCACTTTTTTTATCATTCACTTTTCCTTTTATTACAGCCAAAGAAATTATTGAAATTGAAGTCAGTTCTACAGTATGTTTATTAATGATTATTAATTAATACATTACTTACTATACAGCACATTAAGTGAATTATCAATATTTAAATATTTTTTGTAATTCTTAAGAAAATAAAATTACTTATTATTCAAAGGAATAAATAAAAATTGCAATTTATCAGTAATTCTTGAATTTAAAAACTTAACAAAACAGCTAAAAATGAAGTGTTGATAAAATTTAATATGCAATGAATATAAAACTTAAATTGTTGAGAATTTTTAATCTAAAAAAGTTAGAAATTGAGCGAAAAATCTCTTAAATATTAATTGACATTCAGTTGTCTAGTATTCATTATCGTTTTTTTATTAGACAGAAGCACCGGATGGGGATGAAGGTCGTGTCGCTTTAAAGTCATAATTGAGTGATGTTTGCAAAGCCTTGTATGCAATCAATCTTTACATTTGTAGTACTTAATCATTTATAGGAAAAACATATTTTTATTCAAGAATTTAGGCGAAAAAAGTTCAATTCGCACAAATGCCTAAATTAAATATCTCTGAACATATTTTTGTTTAAACCAATAGACAAGTAAAGGTGATCTATGTTTTTACCGATTAATAACTTATCGTCATATCATCGATAACTTACCCCAAACTGAACATCTATTGTGCTGTAAATTAGATATTTTTGACAGTTAGAAGTTTACTATTAAGTAAAGAACTGTTGCTTTTTTACTAAGCAATGGTAAATGTAAAACAAAATTTTCATTTATTAAGCCATTGCTGTTAGCCATAAGTATTTATTTAGTAGCAATTTGACGCTTATTTAAAGTTTAATTAATCAAAAGTGCTTTAATTGAATTAGAGTGATAATCACATAATTTAGTCGTCATTAATAAAAAACTTTGATAACTTGGGAATTGTTTTTGGTCTTTCAATCCTTTATTCCTAGTGTTTTGAACACAGAAAACCTTCAGATAGTTGCGCTATTATTTTCATAAAGGAAACGGTTTGCAATCAGTGTTGTACAATACATAATCTTAAACATAAGAGTTAGTGTATGTCTAGTCGAAAACCATTAAAAACGCATCAATCTTATAATCAATAACGTTTTCCAGACAGACTTTTAATGCGAAATTTTTATTTTATCTTAAAACGGATCCACTTTACCAAACCAGAAGAACTTATTTTGTTTGTTAACTAAATAAATAATCCATTTCTCAATATATGGATCGGTTTGAGTCCAAACAATTTTAAGGATGAAACACTTTTCTCTTAAACCACAACAATCAATAGAGTGTTCTCTTATCGCGATGTTGTGGCGTAAATCAGTAATTGTAATAATCTGTGTGTAATAGCTATAATATTTGCTATCAAAGCCTTTAAGCCATTATTTGCTAATTTATAACTTTTCTCAACTTGAATGCGTGTATTGAATAATAATTTTTCTTTGAATGATTATACTATTTATCAACGCTTACTTTGTAGTAAATAATAAGGGGATTCTTTAGCTATATCTCTAATTACAGAATTTATGTTAATGTTATAATAAAAGAAGGAATACAAGGTCGCAATAATTGTCAATTTGTTACTAATATTTCGCAAATTATTTTGTCTAATATTAAGAACATAATTGACGCCAAACTTCACTCATCCGAAAATTCCTGCCCAAGTATTACTGCCCTCGAATATGGATATTGATATTTTCAAAATTTAAGATCTCATGTGATCTTTTTGAGTAATTCAAGAGTTTAACCCATCATTATGTGAGAATTTTGTGCCCCTTTTATGAAAGGCAAAGCCCTTTTGAAAGTCATATTTAGATGGAGAAGAATTGACTCCAACTCTTTTTCTATTTTGAATAATATGTCGAATTAATGTTTTTTAAAATTATCATTGAATCTATTTTTTCCATTTTGTCCATTTTTTGTTTTTATATTTCTTATCCTTAAGCTATTTTGTTATAACATTACTCTTGGAATTTGTGTAATTGAAGTGAATGATAAGCTTTACATTTAAGTTGATCTAAAGTTTTCCATAATTTAATGTTTTTCAATAAAATATTTATTATAGAGTACCTGTACCTGTACGGATACTAAAAATATAAATACCTTTACCTAATATATAGAATCTTATAATTTACCAAAATTCCAAGAAAATGCAATTACAATTTATTAATGAGAAGAAACCTTTTTAATTGCTATTTAAGTCTGGAAGCTATGAATTGATATTAATAAATATGTTGCAATAAATTCAAAATTGCCTCTATTTATCGAATGATTGACTCTGCAAATCTTGACTTATAATTTCTTAAATTCTGTTTCAATCAGCTAAATATTAGACGTTATTCAATTGTCAATAATAAAAAATTTTGTTTTTGTGTATTTTCTTTACTATTTTAGTTTGAAATTTAGATCTCTAGTAATTGGAGTCGAATACTGACTGCTTTCCATAAAATGTAGAGCAGAGAAAACACTTAGTTTTGTCCCCAATTTTCATAAAATATCGATTCAAACGCATGGATAAACACAAATAATAACAAACGTCTAATTAGTAGTCTCTGTTATATTTTTTATTCAAAGCAAGCATTGCTTTCAATGATTTCCAATAATGGAAAGGGCTTTTAGGACACACTTGAACACTTACGTTAGATAATCTTTGGAAGCTATTAAAAAAATACTGTATTAAGTGATATTTAGCATATTTAGTAAATCATATGCTGGAATAAGTCTGCTGTATATATTAGTATTGTATGTCTACAAATACAGGTTCTGTAAATTAACAGAACTGTAAAATAAGGTATTAGAGTAAACCTGAAACCATTTAAGATGCATTATTAAGTCATTTTAACTTTGTGTTTACAACATTTTTCCAGCAATTAAATTCATAATAATGAAGATGGAAATTATGAAAATTTTTAAAATGAGATTATTTGTGTTCAAACAACAAATACAATATGAGCTCATATTAGTAGTCATTCTTGTTTTTATTCAATTATTATTTAATTCTTTTAGTTATTCTCATTTTCAATTTACTATAATTTGTTCAATTATTCTGTAACAGATATCCAAATCTGTCATAAGATTGTTATTAATTACTAAACTTAATACTGTAGCTGTATATGAAAAAGTCTTAATACAGTTTGAGATTGAAATCATATAACACACTGACTTTATGAAAAAAATATCTACTTAATTAAGTAGAACTTTACATGAGTAGTCTTTCAAATTATTTAAAAACAACATTTTTATTAAGATTAATGAAAATTGTGATATATTTTAAAGCTAATCAAAAGCTATCACGTAATGAGTTAAAGGAGAAACTAATTAACGTTCGCAAGATGTTTATCAGATTCAAAACAGATTTTATTTCAGTGATACGCTGTTGGATATAGGGTAGATTATCCTTGACCCCCCTCCCTATCTAATACCCTTCATCCAAAAAACTTTAGTATAAGCTTCTATGCGAACACTTTGTTCCCATAGATCTTTATCTAGGGGTCCAAGGCAAAATTTGGAAAATACCCCCGTCATCGTTGAGCCTGCACATCACGACTTATTTATGTTTTACTAATGAAGAAGACTCACAACTCATTCGTGAAGTAATTAAATATGTGACACCATTTGCCTCTATTTAATGAACCTTTTTTAAACACTTAACACTTGAGCTTAAAACAAATATTTACTGGTGAGTAATTTATGTAGTTTTAAAAATACTAGAGATAGGAGCACTAATGTATTATTCTTATGCAAAAGCATAAAATTATTTTAAAAAACATTTGAGACATTGAGAGCTCAGCTCAATTATTCACCTGAATCGATGACACTTATATTCAAAGGTTAACACTTGATTAACCTTTGACCTAAGATTGTGTGATTACTTTTAGTTCTTACAGTTTAAATAAAAGTTTTTTAACTTTTTTAATAAAGTAGAGACAATGTATTCTTATTAGTTATTTGTCAATACGTCTGAATAATATTCATTAGGGGTCATACCATAGTACGTACGCAGTTTTGGATCATTTTATTACCCCTACCCCCTCTCTTTACGCATCTGTACGCCTGTACGCTTTCATAACCCCCCCCCCCCCCCCCAACTCGTACATACGAATTCGCTCGACCCCCTTCCACAAAATATTACACAAATTTTTTAATTAATTAGTTTTATTTGTAATTAAACCAAATATTTAATTTTTGTTTTATATAATTATTTTGATTGACTTCAGCATTCTATATCACATAAAATAATTGTAGTTGTCGTTGAGCAGCTGTTGTGTTTGTCCGGTAAATATTTATTGAGATGATTGTAAATTATTAAATTATTTGCAACTTGTTCTCTACTAATCGACAAAATTAGTTTAATGGCAGTATGTACGGGATAGGTTGTAATCATTTCCAGCCGGTACGTACATTATTAATAAAAATGTTATACCCCTCCCCTCCTATGCGTAAGATTTCTTACGCTTTTGACCAACCCCTCCCCCTTCACTTTGTACGTACTATGTAAATGACCCCTTAATACACTAAATAAATAAAATTTGATTAAAATGTACTTTAGTTTCTTTTATCGATAAAATTGGGAATAGACTGATAGCATATGTTTGAATTCACTCACAGCAAACATTTGGCAGATTATAGTGTTGAGTATTAAAAACGCAGAAGTTTTCTCTGTTTTGTTTTTAACTAAACAAAACCAAAAAACAAATTTTATTTGTATTTATTTATTTATTTTATATATATTAAAAAAATACTAAATTCTTAATGAAAAAAGGTTTAGCGATATTTTCAATCAATGATTAGAAAAACAATTTAATTGATATTTAAAGACATTTAATATTTATATACATTCGCATACTGTACTATTTTTAATTTATATAAAGTTAGTAAAAGATATTATAATTTCAACATTGAATTTGTTTGGGCGGGTTTAAGAATTGAGTTTAAGTTTCAGAAAACCTGAATTATACAAAATAAATGACTATTTTAAATAAGGAGAGTCATTGTGACGCAGTGGGTATTGTGCCCGACTCATGATCGATGGGTTGTGGGTTCGAATCCCAGCCTTGCTGTGTTTCTTAGATTGCAATTTCCCGGCTACAAGACCATTATTTTTTAGCAATTCCTAGGACCGTAGCTAGAGTGACCAACCCGTCCAGTTTCATCTGGATTGTCCAGATTTTGGGCAATTTTCAAAAAATACAGTGCTTTATCCCCCCGTTTTTGTTTTTCTCAATATAAAATTTTACAAAATATTTTCTTTGGTGTCAGTTTAATTTTATTATCTGTCCATATTATATCCAGTTTTGGATTCTATT